>VYZW01058404.1:33393-45811 GCA_013401315.1 Balaeniceps rex | reverse complement strand
TATGCATGCGACATACTTAAATACACGCACCTAACCCTATTTAAGTAACACAAGAAAAACAAAAGCTTCCAAGGATGGAGTTCTTTCACTGACATCATTAAGAAATGCTTCTCTCTCTCACTGCCAATTTACATCTAAAAATTTAACTAGNTTAGCAACTGTAAAAAACAAAAAAAAACCCTTATATTACTGTCTTGAACATAGCAATGGTTCATTGTACTAAATTCTTTGGAGCTTTCTTCACTCAATATTTGAAATGAAATTAAAATGCTATCCCTGAAAAAGAACTATTTCTTCCAAAGTATATGTATCCTTCACTGTAAAAACAGACTTTAAAAACTAATGTAGCTGACAAGTAATCTCCAAGTTTTATATCATGAAGTAAAACAAGTCCTTGTGAGAATATTGACTTGCCCCTTAAACTTCACCTTCCAGCTTTTAAGCTAAATAAGAGCACATTGCTAAAACCCTTATATTGAAGTGATTTTGATTTCTCTGAAGCATGGGATAATTCCTGTTTGCCCTCCAACACTATTTTTGCATGTCACTTTTCCGAATTTGTATTACCATAAAGATCTAAACGAGTAGGATTTAGATGCTATATATTTAAAGATGAAGCAAATATTTTATCTAGGACAGATCAAACATTTTAAGAGAAGCTGTCATTAAATACGTAAGTAACGCTTCTCTAAGAATGAGTGAGTCCACCTGACATTTAAAACAAAATAATTTTTTAAATGTCTGCTTTACTAAATAGAAAACCTGTCTAACATTCAGATTTGGTGGACAGAACTTTCTATTCAGTTAAACAACATACTACCAAAGTACCAAACAAAATACTTGTTCCTGAAACAGTCACACTCATCATCAACAACACAGAGTGACAACATGGCTCAAATACAAAAACTGGCAACATGCGAGCAGATTCTCATTTACCATACTCTTTACACAAGAGGATCAAATTAACAACTCAAACAAAGAAGAAAAGGTCCAATCTGGTAGTACTGTAGTATTAAAGAAGGAATAGATGAATAAGTCAGGAAGAAGGATGGAGGGTCCTGCTTCCCATTCTGCTCAACATGTGGCAGCATTNATGCTTCTCTCTCTCACTGCCAATTTACATCTAAAAATTTAACTAGTCTCAACACTTTCCTTTATCAAGTTTAAATTTTATTGCCCTGCACCAGCACAAAGAGAATCCCTTGCACATGTTCCACCGGACTCCGATATCAATAATATTCTTTATGGTATTTTAGTCAGTGGGACACAGCTCTTTAATAAATAACCATGGGTAAGGAACAAGATAAGAGTGACAAGAAGAGAAGTCAGCTCTGAATGGCAGGAAGTTGTTCGCATCATATGCATCTACCTAGGCGAGCTTATCAGTTTGGGAGATACACTTCCCTTATCAGTGCCAATACACTTCACTAAAGAAATGTAGTTAAATATGCCTTCAGGAATGGGTTGAAATATTGCTGAAGTGGGGCTTTCAGGTCTGACTTCAAAGCATCAAATCCTACTGTATGGAGTTAAACAGGGACCAAAACTCATTTTTCTTTTCCACGAGCACTCTTACCTAGACCATCTCCAAAAATATGTATTTTTTTTTTAAGTTAAAAAAATTATAGCAGGCCTCAGATTCTTCTTCAACTTTTACTTATTTTCCTGGCAGTACTGAAAAAAAAAAACCAAACCTGTCTAGATTACTAGATCTTCCCACTTAAGTTAATTTTTCTTGTCTCAGTAGAACAGATCCTAGATTTCCATGCTTTTCTGCTCATGAAACCTGTTGTTTTCTTCTGTAACAGAGGACCTAGATTTAGTTCAGTCATTACATTCATTTTTCTAATGCATTCCAGGTCTCTGGAGACAGGTGGTTCAGGATGGAGAGAGATAAATATAGCTGCTTCTCCATGGAGCATTCTGTTGTCTCAGGTTTCCAAATCCAAATTAAGTAGTTAATGATTTATGTATACACTGAGCATTAGCATCTTTGTGCCACGTTAGTCATCAGATCACAAGTGGCTCTAAAGAGGCTTTAGTCAAACAAATGAATATTAGGTTGAATGATTCAGCTTACTGCATGTAAACAGTTCCAGCATGTTCACATTGATCATCACTAAACCGCACAGAGGCAGGCAGTCTCAGTTGTAAAGTTAAAGAAAAAAACCCCAACACTACTACAGAAGCAGCAACGAGTCCTTGGCTCTTTTTTAAATTCAAGTTTTATCACACTGATATGCCCTTCTCCAGATGTATTATCCAAGGTTGCAAGCATTCACTGTAGGTAGTGTTTTTATTAAAGCTTCACTGATGCCATTATGAAATTGCAGGACCGTGGCTCTTCCTTTAAAGATAACTTTCAGCTTCCATAGTCACAAGAAGCCCTGAACGCATAGCCTCTAAATCCATAACCAGAGGCCAGCTATATTTATGCCTGCATGCAAGTATTAATGATTTTTTAAAGCAATTTGCTGGTGCAGAGACCTAACTCAGACTTTTTAGACACCGAGTAGGCAATACAGGGCAGGTGGGAATTCTTCATCCTCACTAAACCTTCTGGCTGTACATATTGCTCTTTAAACCAAAGTTTCCTCTGAGGGTTTTGGGGTTGTTTTTTTTTTTTTTCCCCTCAGATCTAATACTCAACATGAATCCTTTTATCACCTTAGCAACATACACAGATCAGCAAAAATATAGTTTTGGATAAGATAGCATCTAGCTATACCAGTGTTTGTAACTTAACCTTTTTCAACCTTCAGTTACAGAGGTGGCTTGCTCTGCATATGCCAGGTTTTGTTTTGTTAAGAACGTCTCTCTAGAGTCACGAACAAAATCAACAGTCTTTGTCTAGCAAGTAATTATATTTTTTTTTTCTTTTCAGTACTGCCCTACATTATGCAGTCTGTTATTTCATTTTGATATTTCCTACATGTCAGAAAACATGAATTATATTGTGCCTTCTGCCCGCTCTACTACATGGTGCAACAATAGCTTAATTATAGACTGTAGAGCTATTTCCCCAATATTGGAATAATCATCAGTACTACCTAATCGGGGCATATATGAGCAAAGCCTTTTTGGACTTCTCTCACAAAACACAATATCCAATTATTATAGCAGCAGTTTTGTTTCACTGGGAAACCTTTACAATGTTTTGTATTCTTAACAGCCCCATCCTTCTCCAGGCATGTTCACAGCGGGCATTTCTATTATTCTGAAGCACGGTACAAGTACGACTCACCTTCAACTTCAGTCTTTACTTTCGGTAACGAGCAGAGGCCCTGGTTAAGATTGTGGTGCTGCAATGCTGAGCGCAGTAGAGGGAAGTCTGAAAAAAAGAAGCTTCACTTTCAGCACAACAGCTGAATACTAAAGAGGAATAGCAACAAAGCACATTGCCAAGAGATGAGCAAAAGAACAAGACATGAGCCATGAGACATTAGGCATCCCCTTTCCAGACCCAGTGCTCTGTTTGCTGGATGGACCAGGGAGGCAGATCCTCACCACTATGACATTGTTGATTCAGGGATGCTATAAAAAAAATCCTAACACGTTGATTCCTGTTCTTGAGCAATGCAAGTCTTAGCAAAGCACCGTATAGCTCCTTTTAGACTTTTTTTCTCTTGGGGGAGGGAGTGCTGCAAGGGTTTACTGTTTCTTAACATAAAGCGATTAAGAAAAGTTTTCTTAGAGACAATGACTATCACTTTCCATAAACACTCTTTAGTAGTACATTTTCAGAAAACCATTCTGACGGCATCCAACTAGAAATGCAGTGCTAACATGGCAAAGCCAAGCATTCTAGTAGTGAGCAAGGGTTGGGTTTACTCTGCAAAATGTAAAGCAAAATAGTCTTAAAAGTAGAGTTAAGAGTACCTGTTAACTTGCAGAGATGACCTTAAAAAGAAAAAAAACAGAAGCAACTAGAATAATACTGATTTTTAAGGTTAAATTAGTTTTGTTTTGCAGACGCAAGATCATTACAGCAAATGGTTTGGCTCGACCAAGTGGAATGATTAAGTTTCAAGGAAGGGAATGGTTACCAAAAAAAAAAAATATTTTTTTTTTCTTTTTTGTCTATATTCTGCTTTAGGTAAACTGACATCATAAGTCTTTTAACAACAGTACTGTTCAGCTGTATTCCCAGTCCCACATTGACAACAAGGCAATTCTCCGAATGCAGAGAAGATAAATGGAGTTAATGCCACTGAGCAAACATGACATTTTTGTTGTACTGTGATCATAGATGAGTCACTAAGTAAAATGATTAATCACAAATCAATGTTACTAGGCTCATTTAGAGATGATTCTCCCTTTGCAAAACAGGTAGAAGCTCTAAATTTATAGGCTAATGCGTTTATTCTAGCTGTAGCAGTCTCGTTATTGGTCTTAAGCATCAGAGTCTGCAGGAAATTTGTGCGCAATTAAGCTAAAGTGATGACCTCCTTATACACATTTTGGCACTTTTTTATCTGATAGTGTGTTGTGCAAATATATAAATGAATTGAAGCATTACATAGAAATTACAGCTAATGCAATACTAAGAAAAATAGACATATACCAGAATTTTAATACATATGCCAATAAGGTATCTAGACCATAAATTATGCTCATTTTATCAGTCTGCAAATGGGTTTATCAGTCCACAAATGGGTTTGCACTAAGATTTTAGACTGCTTCATTTTCGGTTGACTAACATTTGTAACTTCTACAAACACTTTTATGATCTAAATTGTTTCAGGAGGAAGTGCATGGATTTGTTAGCGACATGTTTATAAGTCATACACACGCTGTGAATACTTTCTATTTGGTAAATAAATTCACGTTATTTAAATATTAAGCAGAAAAAAAATATTCTTTCAAACTCCATAAAGGCTTGCTAGCACCATAATGCTTTTTTTCTCACCTTGAATTTAATGAAATTAAATACTCACATAGACTCACGCACGATCTTTATCTGCCTACCTCATCTGTCAATATAAATTGCTTCTGGAGTGATCATTTCCAACCTACAAAGGGTAATTTTCCATGGCAAAAGATTGTGCCAATCCTAGATGTGATAGGCCCTGGATCCCTGTACTACTAGACAGGGACTATTTCAAAGCAGAGCTGGCTGAATATCAAACATGATTTAAAGAACATTAAATAAATACATGACAATTTGATCAACTTTAGTGTTCAATTATGCTTTCAGAAGGGAGTCATTAGTTGAATATAATAAATATACCCGTGACTGTATGGTGAAAGTCATATAGTCAGCACCACAATTCACAAGTTTTTAGACCCTCCTAACGCGCACACAGTTTTTGCTCTGCCTAGCAATATTTGTAATACTAGGAATCACAAAGCCATCTGGAAAACACAAGGTTTACACTGAGACTACAGTTAGATTCTCCACAACATAGCAGCGTTAACAACAGGATGTGGTGGCAAGGTCCCCAAGCTGGCCTATCTTCTGGTAGAGCAGAGGAGTTGCCAAGCAGAACCATCCAGGAGTTGTGAGGTCCTAAGCAAAAATAATCTATAGTAACTGCTAAGCAGCTCACACTGCTCTTGCCAGAAAGTACCAGCCAGGTAGTGAACACACTACCGTGCTCTGGCTTAGGAAAAAGGTGAAGTACAAGATCTTTGGACATGCACAAAACTGTCCTGCATGTGGAGCACACACCTGTCATTAACAGCTCTGGCTTACTTCCAGTGCTCCTCAAGATAGTAATTGATGCATTACACTTTTAGATATCTCTTGAATGCAGGTGACATCAAACCTACAAAGTGATCTAAACTATGTCTGAAAGAAGCTGTCCATGCATGAAAACTGACCAGCTATTGAAATGAACTTGCCTCAGCTCTTCCTTTGCTCCTAGCATGCACAATGGAAGGTGAAACAAAACCCTGTGACTAATCTATTTATTTCTACACTGAACAAAGAAAGCAAGGACTAAATCAATTGCCTTTAAACTAACTAAGAATGGAAACAAGTACCAAGAAATGAGAATTACCCAAATAACTAGGAGGGTCTACAATGAATTAAAAATATCTTTTCAGCAACTCCTATGATGAACTGCCACATTGTACTTGCTACTTACTGTTTTCACAAAGTATAGACAGGAACTAGGTGACAAGAAAAAGAAGCAGAGAGCACTATGTAGACATTAACAGCTATATGTCACATTTTAAAGCTCTTCACTCTGCAATCATAATTTAAAACTTTACTCCATCCTCTCAAGATTATTTGGGCACACATGTTCCCTAGGGGAGATATCCTAGAATTAATGACTTAAGAATCTGCTACTGAGAGCCTGAGTAGGAAGCGTACCTTCACAGGAGCCATGTTACAGACAGGCATCTATACAGACATTAAAGTGCTGTTTTGAACTAGGCACTGCAGCTTTCAGACCATTTGCTCTGTATTTTTCTCCATTTACAAGCCATCAATAAGGAGGGATAAGCAAAGCATTCACGAGAAACTTTACACCGTGGTCACAGTGGAACTCACAACCCTTCAGACCAGTTCCCCATTTTCAAAGGAAAAGTGCATTTGAGTGCCAAGCCACCTCAACTCTTCAGAGCAGAAGCAGCATGCTGCTGCTAGACGTAAGGCAACTTAGAGTTTGATGATATACTGGTATAATGCAGCACATTAAACTCAGATGGCAATATTTAACCAACTGATACGATTAGAAGCATCCCGTCTTCCTGCAAGGCCATGCTGTAGCAACCGGGAGAAAGACACTGCATGTGCTTATGAAGTCCAGGATTTCACAAGTACTAGGCCAACGATGTCAGTTCTCCCAACACTGAAGAAACAGCAGCCAAGCGTGCTGTGAAGGTGAACGTCGCTGGGTCATAGGATTTGCGTGATGATGCTTCTGTGAAAAGAACTTAGAACTGAGAAGATATTGCTTTTTCTTAAGGGAGCATGGCTAATGCAAGGACCAGACACACTGTTTCCAGCGAGCTGCCTCCGATCACCCTGCGACCAGCCAGCATGCTCAACGCCTGCCGACAGCAGTTTCCCAGCTGAACATGAGAAAGTATCTCTCTACTATAGTAATGTGACAATTTTAAACCAAAGACCTCATAAGCCATACACTGAGCAAAGATTTGTCTAAATAAGTATTTCGCCTGACAACTAGAACTTGTATTTCCTTTTGCGTTTTGTTTTTATGACAGCTACTGACACAGAGATAGAAGAGGATGAGTCACTAGCATATCTGCACAATCACATGCGAGTGCTCAAAGCCTTCCTAATTCTGCCCAGGACCATTAAAAGCTTGACTTCCAAGAACAAACCTGAGATTCCAGGGAGAACTCCTCACATGTTCTCTGCAGTTACAATATGCATTAGTAAGCTTTTTTAAAGGTAGCAATAATTGTCAGACAAGTGTGGGGGGGAAGACTTAACTACCGAACAGCTCCCATTGAAGCAGTATTTTCCTTTGCTCCAAAGGAATCCCCAAAGCCCTATCCAGAAGTTGTTATTATTAAAAAAATAAAGGTAGTCAAGCTACATCTTCTCTCCCTTGCCTCCCAGTGACAGACAGGTATCTACATTATGAGACTTAGAGCATTAAAAGCTGACTGCTTGTTTTCTATCATCACCTAATATTTTCAACTGCAAAACTCTCAGCTCACATTGAGGAAGGCTGAATTTGAAACAGAGACCAGGAAACTTAAAGCAGCAATACAGTACGCATACAAAAGTTAACTTCCATCTTTCAATTGCAATAAGCAGTACCAGGCAGGAATTAGCAATCGCCACAAACAGAAAAAGCTAATTTTTTCCTTAGTCACTGGAAATGTTATTATTGTAAAACTAACTCTTAACAGGCACATTCCTCCTTCAAAAACAGCATAAGAGGAGAAGCAAATCCCCCTAATATTTTTGTAATAGGATGTAACAGAATAAAGGAAAGTGTTTGCAGCAAAGCAACGTTGGCAGCTGTAGTCTCAAAGGCAAGTAAGATGACTACAGTGTTCCCTCTAGTGGCAATATACATGGGTGAGTTACCTTCCGTTAACATCACAGCAAATTGGTGGTCAAACTCTGAATTTCAGGTACCACAATAAATCTTTTTTTGAGAAACTTTGTAGCAATACAGCAGGTACTTCAACTGAAGTAGCATTAGAAAGACTCTACAGCCAAGATGAACTACCACACAAACCTCAGGAACGTGGTCTACATTATGAGAAACACGTTTTTACACCAGTGATGCTGCCAAATGCAAGCCATTGCAGCATGTAGAAAAGAGCATGAAAGGAGGTCTCAGATCAGAAATGTGGATTTGAATTTAAATTCAACCTCAGCACCAGAGAAACCATTTACAAGAGATGAATGTTCTGGAAGGAAGTGAAAAAGGTGTTTTCTATCCAGCAGGACACAGGATACCTAGGAGCACATACAAAGGATCTCAGGAAACCAAACTGTAACAATCTCTGTACTGGGAAATGTTTGTATCAAGTGTACAGTTCAGGCCAGTAGTAAGAGAGGGCTGAGGACAGCAAGATCATAGCCAATGCCATCTTGCCCTATCAATTTAGTAAAGGAAGTTTATCAATTTATTTTGCCAGTGTGGAAATTTTGGTTCAGCTTGTGCCCAAATAGGGTTTGGCCATCAAATGAGACTTTCTCATTGCAGTGAAACTTGATACACTTGAGAGAGAAATGAAGAAATGTTTAAGGAGGGGTAGTAAGAGATACATCACATGCAGTTGGTTGTGACGACGACCTCACCTGACAGATAGGCAGCTGTTTGCCAGGAGCTGTAACAACTCATCCACGCAACTGTTACCTCAGCAATGAACTGCTGCAACAGCACAAACTGGGGAAGTTCAAAAGTCCAAAGCACAACAGACCAGCTCACTGAGACCCCGTGATTCAGAAAGCATAAGCACCAACTTCCCTGCAGCTTCTAGGTGCTATCCAGGGAACAGTAAGTCCTTACTACAAGCGACCACCACAACGGGTCAAGGTCGTTGGCAACATTTCAATTTGTTTTGCTGCACAACACTCTGCACTGTTGCTCACCTTTGGGTGAAAACAGACAAAAAATACAAGCAGGTTGCTGAAGTGAAGGCAAAGCAACACAAGAGCAATAGCTTCTGTAGCTACATTCTGCAGCCTCCCAGTCGCAGACTCCGGAACAACTAAAGGTCTCTGACAGTTTGACAAGACTTGCTGGGACATGCAGTGTTCCTGCCCTCATCTGTCCCTCTTCATCCCTCAATATCTACAGAAACAGGCTGGGATGGTAACATTTGGTCAGTTTTAACTTCTGTATGTGTTTGATAAGAATCAACTTCCATAAGCATTTGATGAGTCTTAGCTGGGACGAACAAGGCAGTTTAGATCCCTGAGATGCTGCAGGAGATTTTCTGAACACTGAGGAATACATCCTTATGCCAGCTGTTCTTTTCTCAGGTTTTCAGGATTTTTCTGATGTATTCCAAGGGGAAAAAGGAATTTTTGCAATATTACACTTGAAACTTCAGTACTGCAGAAGGCAAATTTGCTTCAGGGACAACACAGAATATAGAGGCTGGCAAGTGTCCTCACTGTAGCCTACTCAAACACAGGTGACTGCAAAGCCATTGCCACTGCCGTGTCCTTGCTGGTGCTGCATGTCTCGGTGTGCATCACTGCAACTTCTGGAATCCCCAAGCATACCTGCTTCTGCTGCAGCAAATGAGATCTGGATTTACAATAGTGACAAACAGGTGCCTGCATGATGAACTGTAAGAGCATGGTAGGTTGTCAGCTTGTAAGTCCTGTTAGGGATTTTAAACATCACAGGATAGGTGGTGGTTTGATGGCTATGGGTATTGAGGGTGACAGCAGAAGAAGATTCAGAGTTATTGCTGGCAACAAAAGTTATTAGACTTCCTATGCCCACAGCCATATAGTATATAGCATATATATAAAAAAAGTCCTCTGGCACAGAAATCAAAATTAAGGACAGACAGCTTTCAGTACAAGATCCTGGGCTGTATCATTCACAACAAATAGTTGTCTTCCTATGAAACACTTCTGATCAGATTTTTGTGGACAGCAAACCACACTAGTTAAGGAGGGACTGGTTTGCTTTGTCACAAAGAACAGTTAACGTGTGCCACTTTATTTGTACTTCCTACCTGAACAGTGAGTACACAAGCCCTATAAATGAATCCCCCTGCTCTGAAGAAGATACCACAGTTTCATCAGAACATCTTTGCTATGTCATCAATTTTAATTCCAACCTGTACTTCAATATGCACATAACTATTTTCAAATACAATGAAAACTTGAAGTCAACAGCATCAGTCACCAGCATTGCAGCTTCAGTAAATCCTTCACAACTTCAGAAAAATCTCTATAAACATTGTGGGAAGTAGATACAGAATGTACAGAGGACAGTTTTCTATACAAAAGTGCATTTTAGCGATAGAATTAGCAGAGAACCTGGGGGAAAAAACCCTCAATTTAAGCAGTACTATATACTCTATACCTCCATCACTCCCCCAAAAAAGGAAGAAAAAAACCAACCAACCAAACAAAAAAAACCCAAACAAAAAACACAAAACCCCACTCTCCCCTTGCTTTGGTTATGAACTATACTCAAGGCTTCAACATTACAATTTTTTTTTTAATTGAAGAATGTATTTGTAACTTGGAAATGTTTTAAAGTTAGCCAGATGAGAGAATGCAAGTATGATTAATCAGAGTTAATGGTCAAAATAGACAAGCTTTGACTATTACTAGGATATGCCCTTGGTAGATTAATAAACTATCTTTGCAATCCTTAAATGGAAAATTGCATGTTGACTTGTCTTTTCTATGACCAAGAATTGTAAGATCAGTAAGCTAAAGAACATTAAACCAATAAATCTAACAACATTCACCATGAAAATCTGGCTTATAAGAATAAACTTCAAGAGCCCCCCAAAACAGTCAGGTTTATTAATATTTATAGACCAATGCATCAACTGATTTCAAAGCTGAAAGAGCGTTAGGAGAAAAGAAATGGCTTCAGGCCATTCAGCGTAGATGAACAGTAAATATTGCCATTTTTATGTTTCTATATTGTATATGCACTCTGATGTAAACGCATATGAATAAGTTCAAGCAGGATGGTTGGTTTGTTTTTTTCCCCAGAGAATGATCTTCACAGGTTTCAAACCACAATATGAGAACTAGAAGTTGAGCCCAGGAAAGTCTTGCAATGACTTTTCTTGCTCTTCTTAGTAAGCACCCCATACTGAGCATACTATAACCATCTTTTAATCAGTTTCCCAGATAAAGAAAAATAGATAACATCTTAACAGAGGATGACATTAGGTACACACACAAAAATTAGACAGGTTTGTCAGGCAGCTAGCTTTCTTCCTCATATTTAAAATCATATTAGAAAAGAGTGTTCTCTATTGTTTACAGTCCTATTGCAATCAGACTTTTAGTGCTCCTTCTAAGCCTTTTGGGAGAAAAAGTTACCATGGAAGCAAACCATTAACATTACAGAGTGTAGATTGATTACATTCATATTACAGCGGGTACAAAGCACCTAGATACACAGCTTCGGTACCATGAAGCCATACAACTATGAGCTTTTTCCTGTTTGTCTCTATTTTGCTTTTAAGCTTGACATTTTTTATCTATGACTAAAAATGAGAGATTTGATTCTTTTTTGAAAAAGCACTAATAAGAATGCATGATTTTAGATAAAGAAGAGTAACAGACTGCTATCTGAACCCAATAGCCTGTAGATAACTTCCTGTAAAACAAAGCGGTAGCCAGAATGGCCAACACTCAAATCAGCAAGACCAGGTTTAACTAAAATTCCAACTGTTTTGACTAATGCCACAGGTATCCAATACAAATTCATAGAATCATAGAATCATTTAGGTTGGAAAAGACCTTTAAGATCATTGAGTCCAACCGTAAACCGAACGCTGCCAAGTCCACCACTAAACCATATCCCTAAGCACCACGTCTACACGTCTTTTAAATACCTCCAGGGATGGGGACTCAACCACTTCCCTGGGTAAGCATACAGCATATTGCAGGGAATGACAAGAATCTGATAAAAACACCTCTCTCCCGCCCTCTCCCCCGAAATGAGCGTGTCGTTAGTTCTAAGAAGGATGTGAAAAGAAAAGGGAAAAAAAAGCAAACATGTAGAAGTATGTGAGAACTCTCGAATCCCACAGCTACTTCAGGCCTGATTCTCTGTGATGCCAGGTACTTGGCAAAGACAACATTCAGGTAAGCAAGATGTTATTCTGCATTCTTAGCAGAACACTCAGAGTTTTGTATTCTTAGGTTATAAGCATTCTGGGACTACAAGATTACAGAGCTATAAATTATTACCATGGAACCCCTGGAAAGCCACTCTCTTCTATTGCTTTAACTGTCAAGATGGAAATACTATCTTCCCTCGTT
>VYZW01058404.1:22530-32741 GCA_013401315.1 Balaeniceps rex | reverse complement strand
TCATATCTCTGGAAGCTAGTAGACAGGTGACCAAAAAGAACTGTACCTCATCAAAACGAGGGGGTCTTCCCTCAACAAAGCCTGAGGGATTTTAAACTCTGAAGAGCTGCTGAAACAGAATAAAGTGACACACTTTCATGCTCCACCACGCTGAGATATTGCACCTTTCTTACAATTCATTTGAGAGTCTCAATTCTCTACAGTATTAAGTGTGCACTTTTCATCAGAAAAAAAAATTTCACATTTCAAAGTCACTGCAGAAAATAAACGTTGTACTGAACTGTGACAGCGTACACACAGTGAAATGTTTCATGATGAATTCGCCCATTACAGCCATGGTAAGTTGCAAGAGTTCAACAACTGCACCCTGAAATTGGCTGAATTGACAGCAATTCAATTTTTTTCTTCCATCCAAGATATTTAAAAGGAGCTCCAGATGTAAGTCAATCTAAATTCTCAGTAACTTGTATACTGTTAAGAAGTTTTTGGATTTGTTTCTACAGGAGGAAGGGAGGCATCAACCAGCTATAGTGCAGTGCAAGCAAATACTGACAGGTAACAGTCACTTCTGGTTAGTGGCCAAATAACTGGCCATATGGGACAGTTAACACTCGAGTTTAAAATGACATTACATGCTTTTAATCAGTCAATGGCCAACTCTGCGTACCTGTTGTCTAGCAGCAGTAAGAGTAAGTTAGTTCACACATACTAGTTTGACTATGGACCTCATTTATTTCTTACCAAAGCCGTTTCAGAGGCCGTTATTCAGATATTTTACTGGTCAGTTTATTTTGAGGCTACAAGGAATGCCACTTCTGAAAGAAAAATACTTCAGCTGTCAGGGCTAATAAGTCCATGCAGGACATGCAAAATGAATGTGAGTAGTCCTATATAAAGTTGATCATGCAATTCTGCAGGATTGGACTATATCCTGCAATTACAGGCACCTGTGGCCACACTAAACTGCCAAACTCCTTAATTCACAAGAGCAAAATGAAAGTAATGAAGTATCAAGATAATGAAAAATTACTTCCTAAACTCAGAACTAGAAAATACTTTTATAATCTTTTAAGTTTCATGTTGAAGTTTAGAAGTATCATTTTTATCTCAGCTGGGGGGGAAAGGAGTTCTGTAACAAGTATTTCCAAGATAAAGACAAAAGTCACCTTACAGATTGTCAGAATTAGGAAACAGGTTAGAACTACTTTTACCTCCCTATCTGAAAGCCACAATTTTACCTCATTTTCTTAGCAAGAGAAATTTCAAAAGCAGACAGACAACAAAAGAATTCTGAAACATGTAATGATGTAACAACCCACACAGAAGACACATCCTTAGCTAAACATACAATTAAAAAACACAGCTGCATTAATTAAGTTCTCTTGCCAACAACATGAATCTATTTAGATATGCTTCTGGGGAAAAAAGCCACCAAAGTTGTGTGCCACTTGTTTGCACTTCTGTTTCCAGTAGCATTTTTAACTATTGTAAGTATTGTCCTAGACAACTTAATTGCAGATTAGTGTTCTTTCAATGCATAAAGATGTTTTTATTTGAATCTTTTCATAGCAATACTAGGGATGTACTGGTCAACCATTAGTAACAATCATACTGTAAGATATTGAGCAGCAAAATAACTCTCTGAAGACTAAGCTTGCAAGTTGTTTTTTTGAATTCTAATTGCCTCCTAAAGAACTACATTGTTAGGCATTATTTGTGTTACAGATTCCCTGCATTAGAAGTCCCGCTTCTTGTTTTCTGTGTAGTTTGAGTTAAATCACAACTTCTAGAAAAGGATTTATCACAGTACTTTGATTTTGTATGACCAAGAGCAAGACTGAAAAAAGCTCTATAGAACTAAAGATTTTTTTCCTCATGCTAAACAATCTTCCTAATAATAGGAAAGGAAGACAGAACAAGCCAAGTGTAATATTAACTCTAAGTTGGAAAAAAAACAAAAAAGCTGAAGCATAGTAATGCATGCTTAGTGTCATCCAAAAGCACCCCTAGACTTGCATCTTGCCAGTAAGTCAGCATGTTAGCCAAGTTCAAATTTCCTTAAAATTGTACCTATTCAGCAGCTTTTCAGAAGTCAGTTAAGTTTCTGAAGTCTTTGTTGCAAAATTAGTCTCAAAAAGCTGAAGTTACTCAATACTTAGACCTTCTTACCAAAATTACACTTGAGAAAAGATCTGGTTTATGTCTAGTTAACACTAATCAAAATTTGGTCAAGAAATATATGTAAACAATAAGGATAATACATTTAAGGCTTAGAAAGAACACTGATAAATTCACCCCTGTCACATTAAAACATCCACATCTCCTTCATGGTCCTCCTCAGTCACTTTTAAAGAGAGCACTTCTTCATTAAGAAATAATCCACTCAGTCTTTCCTTACGAGCTTGTCTTTGTTCTTTCAGCTGTCTCTTGCGTAAGGCCTTTTGCTGTAGTTTCCGTTGCTTGGAACGTTTCTGTCAAAGTACAGAAGAGACAAAAAATAAGATTTTGTTCTGTAGATTAGGAACCACCTTTAAAGCTGGCAAATATAAGTTAACCTCTAAAATAACACCTGCTCTGAAAAATAACTAAAATGAATTTTCAGAGGTGGTGCAAACATTAATCCAAAGTCATATCTAATATTAAAATATCAAGACCATTTGCCACATCTGAGTTATGAGACACAACATCACCCTGTGATGTTGCATAGCTGAGTCTTTGATCGGAAGAATCTTTATTGCAGGGGAAATGTTACAGTCTTACAGTAACAACCTGAGATGTTGAAGAGCAAGCAGGAACTGCTCCTCTTCTCTACACTTGAAATTGAAATTATGGAGACAGGACAAGTGCCCCAGTACTACTTTAATTGAAACATGCTTCAGGTCACTCCTTATCAAGTAATCTCAGGTGACATGTTGGAAGAATAAACTGAAGAAGATTCAAAAAGCCTGATGAAACTTCTACTTGGGGGGGGAAAAAAAAAAAAACACAACCAAGACAGTCTTTACATCCGAAAATTATGCCCAGATTAGGTTGATCAATCTTTAATAATTTTTTTTGGTGAAACTGTGTGTTCATTCAAAGAATTAAGTTAGGTGCATAAGCCCTTACTCAACCCCCACTCAATACTTTTGTTTAGATTAAGGTGAGAAGATCTACTATATAGAAACATCAGGCTTTCACTTAAAAGAGAAGTCAAGGGAAGAGCACAAGTTTAAATTCCTTACGGTCGTGTCAGAGGAAACAGTCAGCACTGGTATAGCTAGATAACTTCAGCAGATCCTCAGTTACTAACCATGCTGCTTCAGTACAAATATCTCAGTTAAGATCATGTAAGCACCCTTAACAAGTTAGACAGCTTAATACACAGGTACATAATTAGAAACTTTACTTTTGAATCCCGGATTCTTTCTGCAGCACTTGTGGACAAATTACTATCACTGTGCGCTCGACTCATGTTGGCACTCGAGTTTGAAGTGGAGTTAGCAACACTAGAACCACTGCTGCTTGCTGAGCTGACCATGCTGGCACTGCTGCTGCTGGCACTGGCACCACTCACACCACTGGTACTCGCACAACTGTAGCTACTCCTCTTCCAGCTTTCCCTTGCAGACCGTTGACGAGGTCCGTGTTCCTTGATATAGTTTCGCACCTTTAGAACAGAGGAAGCAGAATTACTAAAGCCTGATAACTACTGTACTGAGATACTCCTTTTCATGGAAAAAATACAATTTGCCTATTAATAATGATCAAGTTATTGGATCAGTTCAGTTAGTCTTTTAAAACATTTTGCTGTGGCTGCTTAAATCCCAAGCCATCTAGCAGTCACCAAGAGAATTTAACTTAGTTCTAAGTGAATATTAACCTCATTATGGAAGGAAGAAAATTAAGTAACAAGTTTTGGGGTTTTTTTCCCCTCTCCTGCCCCCCAAGTTTTCTACTACGTAACAATAAGTTACTATAACACCAAACAGGAATATCAGCCAAGTTCATCTGAACTAATTTGTTTACCTAATGTATCAAACCCCTTTATTTTGCTAGGTATACTCAAACAAAAGTGGCTGTAAGGAAAGTAGTACTTTTCTACTTGAAGATGATACTTATAAAATATTTGAAATATGAACAAGGCCAAGCCCATAAGAGCAGTGAATGTTTTCCATTTTCAATCTTTACCTTCATCATAATCACAAATACAGAGTAACACTGAGGAGTCCAGCTTGTTTGGATACTGCATCTTTTCCCAACAACACATCACAATAGAACAAAGACTAAGACGACAGTAGCATGTATCTACCATACCAATCAGGTACACTTCTTTGTTATAATTTGTATTTTGTAACATCTTTAAAACGCATTTTTCTATATCCCTTTTTACATGAAATTTATGGTCTTTCCCAAAGAATTCCAATCCTTTGGAGTTTATATTCAGTGAGCAAATGAAGATCCTCAACCAGTTGATGGTCATGAAGTGGAATACGCTTTGTCATAAGCAGTACTGGGCCCACAGCATAACTCGTTACACACATGCCAGCTTAGGCTTAACACATTTTGAGAATATATAAACCTTTATATGAAAGACTGGTTAATACATACAATATGATTTTGAACTCTATTTTCCTTCACTGACAAGGCTGTGCTCTAGTGTATCTCCCTATATCTAACAATTATGTATAAAAATTGATCACAACTCTGTAAAAGATTTTGCAAGACATTATCAGATGCTGAAAAATCAAAGTCATATGTACAAACCTTAACTTACCTGTTTCAGTTTTTCATCTGTGAGACAGTTCAATTCAATAATGAATTCACTATCTGTAGGGGAGATCTGAGCAGTAGGATCAATAATTTTAATAATATCAAGTTGCTCTCGAAGGCCCATCTCTGTACTGACTTTGCGACTCAAATATTCAATATATTCAACCTAGGACCCAAAGAAAGGCAGGTCATTTTAAAGTATTATTGATTCTAAATGAGTGCTAGAAAAAAGGAAGGACCAACAGAATAAAATGTGCTCAAATATCACATTTCCTATGATTCTAGCCTCACTGGGTATCCTCAAAAACTCAGGGTGAAAACCTGAGTACACGTTAAACTGCCTACTACAGATGCAAAAAACATGAAGACTTATTTTCAAGAATCAAGTACTACTGCATAGGTCTACATTTACACCTACAGCAATCAGTATGTCTTTTAAGATGTGGCACTAATTCAAAGTTCTTCTGTATATTATAGTTCTCACACAGGAAAAAAGTCAATTTCACCTGTTCATCATTTGTCATTGCACTCCATGGAAGTTCATCAAGATTCCTATGCTTGTTTTTCTTTTTCGGAAGCAGACAAGGAGAGCTCGGAATACTAGGTATAACATCAGAAAGTACATCACTCCCACTTGTAATGTCGCTGCCAGGCAACTTGTAATATGCAAAAGAAAGAACAAAGCCTTAGAATACAGTAGGCAGATTTAAAATCATTCTAACACTATTAACAATTCAAAACATACCGTCAAATTAGCAAAGCATCGCTTATCTATGTACTCTAACAACTTCTTAATAATTACTCATAACCCTGCAGTACTCCTTTGAATCTTCCAACAAACAGCAAGTGCAGCAAACTCAATTCACACTGTCCTCTACTTATCAATCCTCTTTTTAAAAAACTGCATTTAAGAAAACAGCAGAACGATGTGGCATTTCAACTATTTCCCTTCTCTATCAATGTAAATTGTGCATTACAATCCAAACCTAAATCTAAACCTCCCATTTTAAAGCATAAGTCTAGTTTAAGGAAGATCATTTCAAAGTAGGTTTGTAATTTATACCACACCCCATAATTACACAAGACGATTCCATTAAAATCACTGTCATTTTCCTGGAAGCAACTGCAGAACTATAGCTAGCTTAATTTACACAACTGACACGTAATTTCTGAATGCACTTCCAGTTAAAGTGTGACAGTTGGATTGCTCATGCTCAGGTTCTGCCAGATAACACCATGAAGAGCTACAAAAAAAGTCTTTCCAAAATTCTACAAGTCCGATCAAGTATGTCCCTTAAGAAATGCTTGTTTTAAAAACCAAAGAATAATAAAAAACGCTAGTTACTAATCAAACATGCTGTCAGCTAAGATATGGGAAATTGCTTCTTTTCAAAACAATCGCCAAGTTTATCAGGCAACTAAAATTTCACAACTCAATGAAGCTCTGAATCTTTAGGATTTGATCTGAGTTGTTCCTACAGGCTGCATTATACAAATGCACTTGTAACTTCTGTGATACAATATACATAGACACTAGCAGTTAGGCTAAAACAGTAAGAAATTCAGAGCTAATCTCAGTCCACATTCTCTTAAGTTCATTTGCATCTTCTGGAACAGGATTTGCACTTTCTTGAAATCGGTGTTTTCAGTCCTTATACTGCACTTAGAAGACTCTGTACGTGCTTTGACTAAGCTTTATGACAAAATTTAAAAGTATTCCCCAGTATATTCTGAAGCACCATGTTTCCTATTTCAAAGTTATATATACCTTCACAGTTGATATAAATAATATAAATCTATAATATAAAAAGTCAATTTCAGTCTATAATATATAAAAAGATTTGCATATCACAATTGAAAAACTGCTGAACAAAGACGACTACCACAAACTAGAGATACCTGACCAGGACTGGATCCAATACCGACTAGGAAAAAGGAGGACGTGTTTCACCTTCACACTTTTCCCATCCCGGTGAGACAAAGTGAGCTCTGTACTCTTACTGGCACAGAAGAAAAAAAGATGGAAATAGGCTATGGCAAGAGCTTCTACACTTTACCTAGCTCCATTCCAAAGGAAGATTTAATACGACCAAATCACTGGAGGGAGACACCTATAACCGGATTTCATTAGCAGGGTAGATCCTCAGTACAAAGGATTTACTAAGCTCATGGATACAAGACACACGTTGGTCACTAAAACCAAACTACCACAATATGTAAGCATCACTCTTTGAAGAGCTGACCTTCAGTCTCTCCTGCAGATTAAGAACACTGGAATAAAATGGAACAAAACATTTTCTTTGTTGCTGAAGATTCAGGTATCTGCTCTTACATTCAGTAGTTACCAAGAAACAAATGCTGAGGACTTTTCAGTTAAAGCTAAACCCAGCACTTAATCGTCTATGCAAAATTTTACATTTACAGTGGAACTAGTTTACCTGCCATTCAAACTCACTGTCTGACCAATCCCAGTATGTGCTGATAGAAGAAGAGACATCACTGCAGACACTGCCCTCAGGGAACAAATCAAAAGAGGTGAACTCCTGGTCATCCAATAGAGAGTAACAGTCATCTTGATCACCAACTGAAACCGATGAGAACAGCTCCTCACTGCACTCTGAGCTGGCTACGCTGGTTCCACAAGACGTCAAGTTCCACCTGCAAAACAGGACAAAACAAATAGAAAGCAGCAAACATTTGGTATCACGTGTCCTGAAAAATGCTTAGTTCTTTTAAGCCTCATAAAACTATATCCACTTTGCTTGACAGTAACATTATACATTGATTTTACTGAAATAGGTTATAATTATGTAAACTGAAGTGTTCTATTTTAAAATATTTTTAAGGTCCATAAACAACACCAAAGAGAATTCAACGTTAAAAATGGCAAGGCAAAAATCCACGTTCAGTTAGTATAATTACACCTTTATTTTAATATCTTAACGCTTTCCACCCCAGAGCCATGATTCCTGTAGTGTATAAATTGTCCTTTTTTTTGGTTGGTTGTTTTTTTAAATACTCTGAACTAAAAACACAATTTCCCATATATTGGGATACTTAAACTTCCATGTAAATTGAAATAAGCAAAACTAAGAAGTGAATCAATTGGACTTCAGGACAAACAGGAGTCAAAAAGAAATGCTAGGTTGATAATTCCACACAAAACTAAGGCTTAATAAGGAAACACATTATGGATATACCCAAGGCTCCATTATTCACTGCTTTCAACTCTGAATGCCAAAAACAGTGGACGTGCTGTTGGAATGAGACAGTGCAAGATGGGAAAATGACTTGTGTGAAAATGCTACCATTGCAAAACTAAACACTTTCGTCCCTCATCATTTCATTTAAAAAGCTAGTTAACGCTGTTGCTAAAGGAAAGCAATCAAGGACTCAAACTTCACAGAGCAGGTTTTTTTACTCTAATGAGAGTAAGCCAGAATTTAACAAGCTCATGAAATCAGTCTCCATATCTGGATTTATTTTACATATTGGTGAAAAGTAGGTTGAGACAGCTATGAGTCAGCACAGCACCGCAACATGGCCAAAACAATTTGAAAAGGTCTTCTAAAATTCACCCCACAAACCCACGCTATCATCTCCTGTTCCATCAGCCTGTCCATCATCCACTTCAGCCTGGCTAACTACAAAAACATCCCGCTATCCAACTGCAAAAGCTGAGCAATGCCATCACCCAGAAAGGCTGGTCCTCACCATTGTTTTTTAAGCTGCATACCAGGTTGGCTAAATGTTTGTGATTAACTCATTCCCACATCTATTTGGCCAGCAGTGATTTTATTTAATGTCAAAGACGTTTCAAAAACTTTTCTTTTAGCAGATCCAGATCTTGCCTTCCCTCCCTTTCTGCATCCCTTATACACGTGTGATGTTTTACTGGTGCAGACTTTTGTGGGCAGGGCAATCAATCGGTATAGAATAGAATACGAGCGTGGTGACACAGCATGCTTTTGAACATTACTATAGTTTCAGTATTCAGAAAGTATCGATGAAAGGAAAGATAGGGTGGACAAAGTTCTCAGACCCATCAAAACACAGGATGAGGTACAGGGACTCCACCACCACCAAACTATACACAGATACTCCAGGTATGCAGTACCATTGCAGGTACAGGCAGTCAGCCCTCACCTTCTCATACCTAGTGGGGCCTGCTGTACTTGCTGGGATGAACTGGATTAACAAGAAGTGGGAACTACATTAAAATTACTCGTAACTTTAAAAAATAGAAAGCCTTATGCGAACACCACAGACTGAGCTGTGCATCTGCAATGGCTTCATCAGTGCAGGACAGGGCATGTCCTTACCCAAAGAAGTGAAATACCCACTCACGATGCCTGGGTTACAAACCTAGGTTTGTAAGATGAGCAAGCCTGAGTAACACACTCGGAAAGTGAAAGGCAATACAAAGAAATGTACAAAATGAATTAAATGCAAATTTGGTGAATATCACACATTTATCTTGGAGATATGCTACGAATACATCTTACTGTTCACGTCACAGTTGGATCTTATGATATAAGAACTAGATCATGAAAGTGTATCGCATTTCATCAAGGCTCTTCATGCTGAATCATTTAAGAATCTATAATTGTTTGCCCTTGTGAATGACACTTTTAAAGTGTAATTTCCATGATTTCATGCAAATTCAATTGAAAGATTACCTTATTATTCACTCTTCATTATGGTGTAGTAGAAACACTAATAACCAGTAAAAGTATCTTGCAACTCTGGAACAGGAACTAAAACTATCCCACACGTATGTTCAAGACTGAAATCTCACAAACTGTTCTCAAAACAAGCTATTGCTATACTCGAGTTCAATACTATACGTAAATAGTAGCAGAATTAGGTTCTTAGGTAAGCAGGACTGTTTGGTTTTGATTTTATAAGCACAACTGGAATTTCTTCGTAGAGCTGCATTTGCATTTTTAGAATAGACCTTTTGTACAAATTACAGACAGAATAATTTACCCTTAATTAGCAGCATGGGATGGAAATGTTTCTGCAGGAATCGGTGCAGTCACCAAGCCTCCTGACTCATTTTGAACCTCTACAGGTTTGCTTGGTCTCCACGCCAGGCCTGCTTTTAATTATTATAAACACACCACTCTCTAGCTGCCCATCCTACAGTGCTCAAAACTGTATTTTAAGAAATTCAGAAAGGAATAAACACATCTTAAAAAACGACCAAGCTCACGCTGATTAACAACCGTAACGTTATTAGCCAAAACCAGATTAAGCTCATAGGCGGCCCTGCCAAAGGGAAGTGTACCCCAAGCAGGGGCGTGTGAGCAGGCTACCTAGAGCACCCACAGCCGGAGCACAGTCAGACCCCGGTTCGTACCAGGCAGGGGAGCGGGGGAAGGAGGCAGGGGAGCGGGGGAAGGAGGCAGGGGAGCGGGGGAAGGAGGCAGGGGAGCGGGGGAAGGAGGCAGGGGAGC
>VYZW01058403.1:0-15671 GCA_013401315.1 Balaeniceps rex | reverse complement strand
GCAACATTAAAAAAGGGATTCTGTTAGTGCCAGACTTGTCATAAACAGTCGTGACAATGCATGAATTGCTCTGTTATTTCTTCTCCTGTATCAAAGAACTGAAGCATTAACTTACCAAAGTAACCAGAATTCTGCACTAAGGGTTTCCAAAGAACTGAAATGAACTCTGCATTGATTGTAAAGAATGGACGGTAGGAAATATAAAGCCACGACAAGTATTTTTTTCTTTTAAAAAGGGTCTGGGAGAAACTTGAGAAACTACAGACCAGCAAGTCTGATGTTCGTCCAGGACAAAATGGTAAAAAACTATAATAAATGGAATTGATAGACACCTAGATAAATGTACTGGAGAAGAGACAACATTGTTTTTGTAGAAGGAAGTCATATTTCACAAATCCATTAGAGTTTTTTGATGGAATCAATAAGTATGAGGAGATGGGTGATCTGGTTTGTGCTGCATTAGATGGATTTCCAAACAAACTTTCAAATAAGATTCATCATCAAAACTTTTGAAAGTAACTGAGCTGTCATGGGCTAAGAGGAAGGCTCTTTCTGTGGACTAGCTGCTTTAAGAAGAAGGAAACAAAGGATAAATGTCTAGTTTTCATAATGGGGAGAGATTATCAGTGGGTCCTCACAGCAATGTGTTGCAAATTGGACTAGAAGTGGTTGAACAGCAAGTCGAAAATTTTTTTCTGACCTAAATAGCTCCCTAAGGAGGACAGTATTTTGAAGTAAGGAGCATAATAGTGGAAATAATTAATTTGTTAACAAAGTAATTGTCCAGAGTTGTGACTACTCAAGGGGGTTATATTGGAAAGCTACAGAGAAATATGGGTAACGCCAAAGGTGCTGTCAGCTGTTTCAGTCAAGGCCTAAAACCATGGACCACTGCAGCATGGTAAATCAGTCTTTACCAGCTCTGTGGGTTATGGCTTGTTTCTTTCTTTCTTTTTTTAATCGCTATTCCTGTTTTAGTGTCATTAATCCCTACTTTGAGCAGGGTTGGAGCGGGTAACCTCCTTAGATTCCTTCCATCCTAAATTATGTTATGATTCTGTGGTTAAGGAAGCTGTACAGAGGGAAGCAGAGCTTGACAGGATTGCATCACTGGTGCCAAAGCAGGCCTTATGACACCAGTCTTTCATCAGTTCTTAAGTCTTTTTCTGTCAACCTTAAAGAATATATCTATCAGTTTTTCCTCAACTGAGTGGTCCTACTGAAGCCTGTCAACATCTAGAACTAACTGGACTGCAGACTGGAAAAGCTTTCAAAGGGAAGAAATTGCTCTTTAGCCTCTGAAGTTATTTCTATAGTGTGTAGATACTGGAAAGTGCTGCTAGTCCCTCCAATCTCATTTTCATGCTGGTGCAAGGAAAGAAATGATCATAAATTGTGAATCAAGTTCATAGAACCATCTCTGAATTTAACACCTATCCACATAGTAAAGGGGACTCTCTAAGGGAGTTTTCTCTTTATTTTAATTTGGATAGGAATACTCAGAAAAGGTTTATCCAAGGGCCTGTGTTGTGGGAAAAGGTGGCAGCTGACTAAAGGGATCATCAGAGCGAGACCTGATGGTGGAAACAGAGGTTAAAAGGAATATGATAGGACTAGATCAGTGAGGAGAATCATTTCAGAGGATTATTTGACATCACAAAGCACTTTATTTTCTTTCCCCCACAGTAAACTTGAATGATCTTAATGACAGAAAATGAGATCCAGCAGGTGTAAACTACAGCAGTTAAATATTCATGAGTGAAAGTAGAAGCAGGAACTGAATTTAAGTACAGGGGTCAGTACGGGGTAAGATTCTTCAGGGCACTGAAGCAAAATAGCTGTCAGACGGCAGTGAAGACAGTGATAAAAAGACAGCTTGAAAGAAAATGGTAATGGTCAAAGTCAGCTTATAGGTAAAACTATGAGGAAGAGACGGATTGAAAAATGCTCTTGAAATGTGGCTGAACCATTTCCAGGGATACGAAATTTTGTGCCAGAGACTTCAACAGAAGCACTGGAGCAGAATTCAGATGAGATGTGAAGACATGGAGGGGCTGAGTTCTGACCTTCTGCACATTCCCTGAGATACTTGGTCACTATTGATAAACCCACAACCTTTCTTGCAAGTAAGTGTCCCAAAACGGATAAATTAATAAAAATTCTGAGGGGTGGTTCTTCTCACTGATTTTCTTCTAGGGAATGTCACTAGGAGAGGAAAGCAATCCAATGCTAAACCAGTGAGATTGAACATTCAAAGTAGGAAAAATAAGCTGGAGAATTCAAACTGAGAACTGGCTTTGTGGCATGATTTGAAGAAACACTTGATTTCCTGATAGCAGAACAGGACTGATTCCACTGACGTCTCAAATAATATCTTTGCGTGTTAGGACAATTTGATGATGCCTTCTAACAAGTAGCTGTTCCAAATATTGTCTGCAAAAGTCAGGATGTCAGACGTTGCCAAAGAATTCATACCTTTAAAATAGCAAAAGTTCATGTAATGTGGCCTAGCAATGCTTTGTAAAACTGCTGCTCAGTACACAGTAAATCCAGAAGGCGTTCTTGCTCCAAACATATTGTGGCAGTATGCATTTCTGTGCCATTACGTATCTGAAGATCATGGGTTGAAAAAGTTAATTGAAAAAAATCTCCATCAAGTTGACTAAGGATCTAAGCTAAGTGTGTGTCAAGGAAATAAACACAATTGCTTTCAGTTATAAGATGCATCACCATCCAGTAATATCTAGATTTAAATAAAACATGACATAGATGCCCTTTACAGCACAGCTTTTTATTTTTTATGGATTGTGAATCCAGCCCTTCATATCCTGTAGCAGCTGTCAAATGTGTTCGTCTAGTTCTCTTATTGGTATCCAGCACCACACCCTGTTTCATCCTCCCCAAAACTATTGCATGAGGCATATGAAATATTCCAGCCCCTTCATGTTTAACTTGAAAAGGAATCATTAGTGCATCTCTGGTTATAAGTCTGTGGTTCAAATCTTTTCTTCCTTTTTTGGGTGTATCTGACACAAGCAGCGCAGCTAAAGTTTTGAAATGCTGAAGTTAGATCTTCCAAGCCAGGCAAGTTATCAGGAGGCGGGGGGCTTCTCTCTGCTCTTGGAACTGATCAAGATGGAGCTCCCGATGACCTTCAGAAGCTTTTAGGGATCAGGACATTTTCATTTTATCTACAAGTGTGCAAACTTCTAACCTTCCCCTTCCACAAACTTTTAGCTAACAGCCCTCAATATACTACAGTGCTGGGAAACTGGGCTGCAAAGACAAAAATCTTAGTCTAGATTTTTTTTAAGTATGTCTGCCATGCTCCATAAAAAAAAAGATGTAATTTTTAGAAAATCCCTTCCAGACTGCTCAAACTAAGCCCCCCAAATCAAGGGGTATTTCAGAAATTTAGGCCTTCGGATAACATGTTTGGGCTTTGATTACTTGCTGCTGTTTTGGGTTTTTTTAATATGTTTTTACGTAACAAGATATTCAGAAACAGGGATAAGGTCTCCCAACTTCCTTTTTCAGCTGAACAATTTATGAACAGAGAAAATGGTATCAGAGCGATTCACTGATCTCCTGCTTTATGTTCTATCAGTTTTTGTATTCTCGGCAAAATAAATCTGGATTTTTTTTATGCTAGTTATAAAGATGTGCTTGAAGGTATCTTCGTCTTCCAAGTAAAGTAACTTGCTTAAACCTTGAAATCACTTAGGCTGTTTCTTTACCTTCTTGGCTATTTGTCTGTTTGTTTTGTTTTGTTTTGTTTTTTAAATAGTTGTGTGTAGTTGTTATTTTTTTATTAGAGCAATAGTATCTTAATCTTGCTGAAGGTATTGCCTAATGTTCCTAGCTGGTTTTCTGCAGGAGGATTTTAGAGGCTTGCAGAGAACTGTCTTTTTGTTCAAAGCGCCCCTTCAAAAGCAGCAGTAAGCATTGCATCGTACCACTGCTGCTTTACTGAGACATTGTCTGCATATAGGGAAAAAGCAGCAAAGACAAAGAACAGCTATACATGTTTTTTCTCATTCTTTTTAACAAATTGAAATAATTGAACTTGGAATTTCTAGCCGCTAATTTGAAAACATTTGTTTGCATGATGACTAGCTTGCTGAGCTACTTCTGGGAATGCAGGTCTGCTGGTAAGATTCATAATTTGGATATATCGTCAAACAGCCTCATACTGTAAGCCAGTAGTCCAGGCTTAATGTGGAGTGACTTGCAGAACCTATGAGACCCGCATTAGCGGTGCTCTATAATTTTTTTTTCCATGCAGGGAAATCACTTTCAATTATTCACTGCATGCCATTCTCTGACTTTGTTTTTACCATTTAAGGTTCAAATGTGATGATGATGATGATGGTGGAAGAGAAGCATGTGAACAGAAGTAGCATGTTTAATTACCTATCTTGTCTGGGGATGAACACCAGACCTGGGCTGAAATGAAAATCCAGATTGCATGCAGTTTAAAAAATATAACATGTGGTACAAGTAGAGTTTGGATAGTAGCTTGAATGGTACAGTGTACGGTAGTAAGTTAATGATTGCAAAAGATCTAGGTCATTCCCTAAGACTCTGCTATCTCAAGATTGTATACCTGAAAGTAGGGCTGGAAGTTGCTACTACTCCATCCCTGGGAAGACTGGATGATTGAAAAGCCAATTAATGAAAAAAAACAGCTTTAAATATGCACCAGTATTCAGAAAACTAGTGAGTGAGCTACAGAAATGGTTGCTAACTATTCAACCTATTCCAATAAAAATTGTCTTAAACAGTAGTGGTCAGTAAAAAGTAGGCAGACAGTACAGCAAGAAAAATCTGAGACCTCTAATCAGCAAGTATTTGTTAAAGATCCTTAGAAGGTATAATACTGAAAGATATGCCACAGAGGTATTTTTAAAAAGAGTGATTTTTACTCAAATTTCTCAAATTAGTGCCCTGGGGCACTAATATATGCCTTCCCCCAAAATAGTGTTGTACAGAGTTGGATTCTAGCTTCAGTTGTCATGGTTTAACCCCAGCTGGCAACTAAGCACCACCCAGCCACTCGCTCACTTCCCCGCAGTGGGAAGGGTAAAAGTGAGAACACTCGTGGGTTGAGATAAAGACAGTTTAATAGGTAAAGCAAAAGCCGCATGTGCAAGCAAAGCAAAGCAAAGCAAGGAATTCATTCACCGCTTCCCATGGGCAGGCAGGTGTTCAGCCATCTCCAGGGAAGCAGGGCTCCATGACGTGTAACGGTTACTCGGGAAGACAAACGCCATCACTCTGAATGTCCCCCCCTTCCTCCTTCTTCCCCCAGCTCTATATGCTGAGCATGACACCATACGGTATAGAATATCCCTTGGGTCAGTTGGGGTCAGCTGTCCTGGCTGTGTCCCCTCCCAGCTTCTTGTGCCTCCCCCCAGCCTGCTCATTGGTGGGGTGGGGTGGGGTGAGGAGCAGAAAAGGCCTTGACTCTGCGTAAGCGCTGCTCAGCGATAATGAAAACATCCCTCTGTTATCAACACTGTTTCCAGCACAAATGCAAAACATAGCCCCATGCTAGCTACTGTGAAGAAAATAAACTCTATCCCAGCCAAAACCAGCACACAGTTCAATGGGTATGCCAGAACGTTACCTTCTCAAAAGTCCTTGCCAGCTTAACAAAGGGGCTAGGGGTGCGGTGTCTTCCATTCCTGCAGTTGCAATTTGAAACTATTTTGCCATTTTTGTATTTGTAAATACTGATGTTAAGCACCTTCCAGGCCTATATGTACATTGGATCTTTCATAAGACACCAGAGTTCCTCTCCAAAGGCATGAGGAACTCTATTTGCAAGGATTGGAATGACTCGGGGGGTCTTTGAAAGTGCCATTGCGTTCGGTTTAAAGCAGTCTTTTTTTATCTGGTAACCTGATGTAGTGTGCATCCACAGAGGAAAGGAGAGGAGTTCATTCGCTATATGTTAATACACTAAAGAAGTGAGAAAAATTGACCCTACCCTTGAAAGATCATTACAGAAAGTTAAATCAGACTTCATATGACATCTGAACGTGCTAGAAATGAAGGTGTCATTAAATGACTTAAACCAAGAAAGTGCTAGAAGACTTTCTGGCTCTCCTAAGATTTCAAATATTACTTGAGGATATAGGCTTTCTGTTATTGACTCTGTTCTAGACTGGGCAGTGTTCGTATATCCCAGCCAAATACCCTGGTGTCCGAAGCCCTAAACGCGTAAGGATATTCCCTCTGTTTCTGAATTAATTTTACAATAGATGTAAGTGTTTGGCATCCAGCTCATGCACATGATTTAATGAGCTCTGTGTAACCTACCAATAAGCAAACGTAGTTAGATCAGTTCTTTTGCTTCCCCACTCAAATGTTATGGAACGCTGGGGAGAGAAATGGAGCATTTATGACAAAATTTTCAATCTGTTTACAA
The DNA here is from genome assembly GCA_013401315.1 of Balaeniceps rex. Lineage (NCBI taxonomy): Eukaryota > Metazoa > Chordata > Aves > Pelecaniformes > Balaenicipitidae > Balaeniceps > Balaeniceps rex. The sequence goes on along the minus strand of VYZW01058403.1, from coordinate 9,238 downwards.
TTTTGGATGAACGTTAGTTAGATGTAGAAGCCTGGAAACACTGGGTATTATCTTGCATTTCTAAAGTACATACTGTTCCAAAGGATTCCCAAGCATGTTATGAAACTAAATGGGATTTTCAAGAGGAAGTTTTAGATAAGAATAAAATCTGCTGGGGAGGGAACAAATCGGATGAAGAAAATCTATTGCCCCATTCTTCAAAATATTTGCAGGGGTAGTTGGATTATTTTTTCTTACACTGATAAAGACATTTGACGTTCTCATTTTGCAGTTTCCATCAGAAGACCTTAAAACACTCCTCTTCTAGGAGGTGAGTGTCATTGCCCTATTCTTGTAGAAAAGGAAACTGAGGCAGGAGGAGATAGAGTGACTTTTACCAAGGTCACACTGGAATTCACTGTAGAGGCAGAAGGGACATCCTGATTTTCCCAGGCCCAGATCAGACTTTCATCTACTGTGGGTCTGGCCTTTAAGTAACGGAGGCCAAAATTAAATTGTTATAAATCTCTGTGTTTTCCCAGGAATTAATGGAGATAGGGCACTTCAAAGCACCTGAGCATCTGACCACAAGTTGTGATACTTGTTTCTGTGTGGAACTGATCATATTTGTTTTGCCTTTAGAGCAAATTAGTAGTTATCTGGGAAGAGTGCAGCTATGGCTGGTCTTTGCTCTGTGCCTTCAGAAGGGATTCCCATATTGAAATGGTCACTGCAAGACAGAGTAGTTTCTCAGGGTTTCTTTTTTTACTGAATTCATATATTTTATAAAGTTCAAACCAGTCACAATGTGAACTCGGAACCAGTATCACTTTTCTTTTGTGCTGTCATCTCTGTGAAATGTCCATGACGCCCTGGCCAAAGGTATACCATGTGCAGAGAAATTTTCAAATACATACTTATGTATGTATATTTGTATTTCTTTTTAAGATTTTTCTCTTTTTGAAGAGAGTTTTCCCCTATAGATATGAAAACCCATATAAAAGAATGGAAGGTAAATGTGCTGGTTGAACTAAAATGTTTTGTATTCTCTGTTACCTTATTAATCATGGTTGGCTGGATGTTTTCTATAGAATCAGCAGATTTCATTTACAGTAGAGGCCTGTTAAATACATAATCATGCACTGCACAGAAATAACAAAACTTATAACTAGGACTAAAAATTACTCCTGACCAAGGAATAAAGACTGAAAAGACATAAATTTCTCCTGTTGCTAATCTATTAAATGCCATCTATTAAATAATGCCAGTAGAGGATACAATCTAAATGAATTCTGTTTTAAAAGCTGTATTTGAATCTTGCGAGTAGTTGCCGCATTTGGGGTGCTGTGCGGGGAGAAGGTGTCAGACAGTGGCCGCTTCTTGTGGCCTCTCTAGTCCCCAACACAAGGCAAAAGTGACCCAGAAGATTGGTACCATCCTGGTAGATCACAGGGGAAGAGCTAATTGTTGAGAAATGAGACGTAGATCTTTCTTTCATTAGATGGCATAAAAGTATGAGCCAAGCTGTATATATTCTTACACAACTCTTGTAATGTGTGATTCCCATTTTCTCCATGAAAATTGTAAAGAAGGAAAGATTAAATGATTTGCCCAAGTTTACACAGAATATCTGAGTTGAACCAAGATCTCTTCATTCTCGATCTGCACCGTATCTAATTTCCTATCTTACAGGACTTCAAACTTTAATTTGATAGGACCACAAGTACTCTATGTAATTACTATTTACAAGTAATCAAAGATAACGCAGGGTATTACATGCTGTAATACTTCCTCTAAATAGATCTTACTCCCTTTGTGCAGCTCTGGCTGAAAGCTGCGTGTTAGTCAGACACCTCCTCTCCCTGCCTTGCCCCACTGATCAAACATACTGCTCCAGACGGAGAAACTCACTGTTTGTCTATTTTGGAGTGGAGCAGCTGAACTCATTGTCTTGTGTATCAGTGGGAAAAAGTACTGCAATAATATCATGGTAAGGAAGAAGTGTCCTTGTCTATAAGTGGAAGCTTTTAGAAATTTAAACTATTGTACAGGAAACAAAAGAGGTGGTTTCCATAGCTACTTACATTTCATCATGGGAGATGCTGGAAATCAGAGGTTTTGTCCTCCCCGTAACCCTGGAATCCTGTGCGCATACTGTACTTCTAAGACTAAGCATAAAAAATTGAGATGCTTTTGTTTACAAATCTCAAGTTTTCTGGGAATACATCAAGAGAGCATGACTGAAAGCAAAACAAAAAGGATGCAAATGGTTGGGCAGTTTTTCTTGAAAATGAAATGATTTTTCAGCAGCTCAGCATTATTTTTAAGTAATTCTTTTTCATGAGAAAGATTTTCACCTGAACTATGGCCAGTGGGATCTCAAAAGGCACCTGCATCTGCAGTGACAGGAAAATAAGTTATTCTTGTGGCAAAACATAAAATATGTGGCAAAGTCCAAGACATTATAACAATCTAAATATGAAATATATTATGCAGTGTTTAAATAGATCAGTATCACTAGAGACTTAGTACTTTGGGGAAAGATTTGACCCCCTTTTTTCCTGAAAAAGTGTCTTCTCTTACTGGCGTGATGCTCCCCTTGAGAATGCTTACACCTTTGAACGACTGAATATGCTTAGAGATAAAATAATAACCGATTACACACAGTGCATTTTTATTAACACTGCGGTAATGCAGGTCACCTTCAAAAATAGATTCCTTTTAGAAAACAAGGAGAATGGCAGTCATGCTATGATTGTAGGCAAATAATTATCTTAAATGCTTACTGTCTATTTTGGTTTTGTAAAATAATATATTAGAATAAGTCATCTTTTAATGACACCAGAGGGAGGTTGGAGGTTTTCAGATAAGAGGAAAATGTTGGCATGCAATTTTCAACCCGGATTTGTGAATAATTTCTAGTTCTATATAATCCTTGATCTCCTTTGTAAAGTACTAGGGCTAATACTGTTAGCCCTATTTTACAGATAATGAGGAAGTGGCATGGGAACTTAATAACTTGCCCAGGAAGTTCAGTCAAATTAATTGATAACATACGATATCAAAACAGAAGTGGATTCAGCCCCCACAAATTCAAGCAGGCAGGTTTCCAAAGCCCCGTTTAATTCTGATGACAAACCATACCTATTTGTACAATTGCTGCAAAATGGATTTATGGTTAGAGTGTATTCCACCTTCATTTCTGTTTGCATGTACTTTTGGTTAACCCAAAATTATGGATTTGTTTGTCTTTTTGCTGTTTTTGTTGTTGTTAGTTGTATTTTGTAATAATGTTTGTATCTCAAAGAAAAACAGCAGCAGCCAAGTGGGTAATACACAAATATTTGGGGAAATTCTAGGACAGCAGTAAAGAAATGCATCCTTTAGCGTTCCCTATAATGTTGTTATCCCGTTGCACAGCTTCTTGGCGTGACTGTTTCAGAAATGGCTGTGGAACCAATTAATGATAAATTATTGATATTGGCAGCTACTGTGCAATTTTTCCCAGCTATTACTCACACTTAGACATGCCACATTTCTTGAAGTCTGTTCTAATTTACATAAATGGCAGAATTCATAAGGACAAACAAGATATTTTTCCACACCCTTTCAGTTTGAATATGGGAAAGTGCACTCCCAGGCTCCCTTATTTAAGTGACAAGCTGATGCTCTCCTGCCTACTCTAACATTTTAGTATGTTTCCTCCTATCCCAGGAGAGTTCTGGCCACTTTCTTACACATCTTACCCCATGGGAGATTACTGACATAAAGAAGTTAAAACAACAGAAGGGAGTTGTGTGTTAAATCTTATTCAGTGAGTGTAAACACATGTAAACAGACTTTGATTTGTGGAAATGGCACCTGACACAGTAACTGGTATCCTTCTTGCCTTTGATTTAGAGTCTACTCACAGTCTTTTTGTGGACTTCAGCTCAACTCGCTCGTTCTCATGAGTTTCCAAAGAAACTATACAGGGCTCTTGCTTTCACCCACTGCTGTCAGTAGAAGGCAGTAAGAGGCTCAGAGTTGACAATCCATGTGATCATGTGGTTAATTAAATTAGCAACTTAGCTGTCTTATTAAAGAACAGCTGCAAAAACTCAAGTCACCAGTTTGGAAGGAAATTTTTGGGTACAGGTGTGCTGGTTTTGGCTGGGATAGAGTTAATTTTCTTCACTGTAGCTAGCATGGGGCTACATTTTAGATTTCTGCTGACAACAGTGTTGATAACACAGGGATGTTTTCATTATCGCTGAGCAGTGCTTACACAGAGTCAAGGCCTTTTCTGCTCCTCACCTCACCCCACCAATGAGCAGGCTGGGGAGGCACAAGAAGCTGGGGGGGACACAGCTGGGACAGCTGACCCCAACCAACCCAAGGGACATCCCACACCATATGGCATCGTGCTCAGCATATAGAGCTGGGGGGAGAAGAAGGAAGGGAGCCTGTTCAGAGTGATGGCGTTTGTCTTCCCAAGTAACCGTTACGCGTGATGGAGCCCTGCTTCCCTGGGGATGGCTGAGCACCTGCCTGCCCATGGGAAGCGGTGAATGAATTCCTTGTTTTGCTTTGCTTGTGCGTGCAGGTTTTGCTTTACCTATTAAACTGTCTTGATCTCAACCCATGAGTGTTCTCACTTTTACCCTTCGGATTCTCTCCCCTGTCCCACTGTGGGGGAGTGAGCAAGCAGCTGTGTGGTGCTTAGTTGCCAGCTGGGGTTAAACCACAACAGCAGGTCTGAAATTCACCATAGAAATGAAAAATGATCTTCAACAGTATTTTAACTAGTCTTCAGCTGTAGGTCAGTCCTAGTCACAAATAAAAACTTAGAGCTATTTCTCACGACAGAAAACCTGCCAAGCTCAGAGATGTTAACTTACAGTTACGAGACTGAAGACAAGACCAAGGGAAATCTAAAAGTACTAACAAGAAAATGAAACCTTCTTAATTGTAGGGTTTGCCTTTTTCTTCATTTAGTGGGCGTTGTTATTCCATCTGCAAGGAGTGACCAAAACTTAAGTTTAAAATCCTATGGTAATCCTCTATGAAGATACTTGCAAAATCAGTCTAAGTGAAATTTTTGCAGCCAAACCTGAGGTTTAGTTTTCCTGAGAGGTAATCAAGTCTCATAGTTCAAGCAGGGATTGATAGAGAAGAGCTATTCTCAATTGCTCTTGCTCTGCCTGAAAAAGCCTCTTATCTTTTTACTAAGGTTTTGTGTGTACTCTCAGTGTTGATTCCTCATTACAAATGCTGTCAATATTGTGTTAGTGTTTGAGGCTCCTCTTTAAAAGGCCAGCCTTAACAAAACACCCTGGTGGATAGCTTGCTGCAGATTTAATAAAGATTTTTCATTGCTGGATGATTTCTTCTAATTATATTTCTTTTCAAGTGTTAAAGTCAGTGATAATGTTTCTTGTGAAGTTTCAAAACCATGGGGCGCTGCAGGAGCATCCCCCTCGCCTTACTGTCTTCTGGTTCTTAGACTACTGTTCAATGTTTTCTTCAGCTGTCACTGTGCAATTACACTGTATATGTCAGCCGTGTTTCTAGCAGCCTCCTAACTAATAGGAATTCAAGACCTGGGATGTGGAAAGCATGTTGAGAAGGAACAGGAGTAACTGTTGTAAAGTGCGTTTTGAAGTCATGGCCGTAGTAACCGTCCAGGACACCTCTGGACAAAGGTATGCAGGGGTTGCTGGTGAGTGGGCCAGGTCTGGTTTGCTTTGCAAACACAAAGCCAGTGACTGAGAACTCTGTTCGCTGGTGTGTTTCCAGATCCCGCTGTGTTGCTTTCTTCTATTCCTAGCATTTGCAGATCACATTTGTCCTCTTAAATAGTTCTTTACATTAGCATTAAATTCTCCCCAGGAAGGGGATGGAGGGAACGGATAGGTGCACACACCTCTAGGCAGAGTCTCCCACTGCTGTAGATAAATGACCAGCAAAGACTGGGAGTAAATGATGAACAATGAGAAAAGCTCCCCCTCTACAGCGGCGAGCCTTCTGTCTGCTGCTTCTTGGGGGAAAGGGTGAAGAAGCAGGGATCCTACAACTTTCAGTTTCCAGATGAAGAGTTGAGCTCTCGTGGTACCACTGTGTCAGCTTGAAGGTGACCTACAGGGGTAGCCCATACATAGAGACTTCAGGATGCATTAACCTAACGTGCATTATATCCTCAGACTCTTGGCTCGATGCTAGTGGACAGCTGATGACTCATTCAATAGCACAGACACTGATTTTATTAGAAAAAAATATATATTTTTTAATCCTGTCACTTTTAAAACTATACAAATCTGACAGAATAATGAAGACCAGATGAAAGGGCTGCTGGAGCCAGTCAGGCTTCCAGGATGCAACAGATCTTCTTTTGACTTTAGTGCTGTTTTGATACTCTGTGCTGGTAATTGCAAGAAGCATTTGAGTTACAGTTTTGCTAGTCTTCTAGTTCCAAGAGTTTTTCCCACTGATTGAATCTGGCCTTTCTCCTTCAGAACAGAACTATTTGTCTCCACTTGTATGTACAGACATTTGAGCCTCCATCTCCAAGATTTGAGTACCAGCTTTGTTCTCCATTGGGTTTTTTTGGTGTTCTTGTTCCCTGGGAAGTGGCTGGATCATTTCTTCAAGTGTTGGGTCTAACAGATGAAAGCATGTTTCCTTCTGCAGGAATCATGCTCAGGATTTGCTTCCCATCAGATAAAAAACCTTCAGTAACCCATCTTCTTACTTAAAATATACCTCCTTGCTAATTGCCTGTTGTTTCTGTTCTCATGGCAAGGGATTCCTTTTGCCCTGCTGTATTTTCCTTTTGCTTTTAGCTAGACTTATCTCGGCTGAAAGTGTCTTATTAAATCCAGGATGCTACTTTCTGCTCTCAACAGGGGCCCATCCTGCTGAGCCTTGTAGGTTCATGCCTATAAATCTGAACTTTCTGGCTAGGATCTCTAAGCTTGTTGCCACCAGGACTTGGCTCTCTTTTTGCCTGCCCTTTATGGCTCTGACTGTTCCTTTGAGATTGTGCCTCTTCTTCCATGTTCAAAATAAAGTACTTTTATTCTCTGTGTGGTATTATTTAAACCTCCAATCCCAAACCAATTTCTTTCTTAACGTTGTGGTTGGGTCTTCCCCCTTAAGCTAGCTTTGTTTGGAAGGGATCTGTTTCTGTCTTCCTGATCAAAACCGATCCTGACTCTCTCTCTAGTCCTGCTCATCCAAGTCGCTGTAATCCCATAAGAAGCAGCCCACAGACAATTATGCAGCCAGATGTTGTTTTCTGAGATGCTAATGAAATAACACTCCATCAAAGCTATCCTGCTCGTGTACTAGTGCTGTTAAGTTGGTAAAGCAGGCGCAAGATTCAGAAGAGAGGGACTGTGAAATCTGCTCTCAATGTCCCTTCTTTTTCCAAAGTTCTTTGTTTATGTTGACTCATGCAGAAGGTACGTGCTTGAAAACCTTTTGTCAAGTATCATTTCAATTTGCGTGTTAGAGGGAACTTGGCTGTTTTTGTTTGCAGGATGTCTGTGTAGCCATGGGCAAAGCCAAGAGAGGGTCAAACGCTTCTGTATGTTTCTCTGTAACACTGACAGACTGTTACAGCTGTAGAATGAATGCCATAAATTATGGCGGGTAAGAGGTGCGATGCTCTGGAGATAGTTAATCACCAATGGAAGGAACAAAACAAAACCTATTCTATCAGAGAAACATACTAAGACCACCAATTTCTGTAGGAGATGCTTATGAGAGCATCCTACTCCTTGGCCTGCTGCAGGCCATTTAAAGAAAGTTCTGTTACTGCTTACCAGTGTAAGGGCTTTCTTCTGCAAATGCACCCATGCACCACGTGCCCCAGGTTTGCATGGGCCCATGGAGGCCAAGGGTCTCCAGCAGGACTAAGGGTTTGCTCACAGAAGTACAGTAAAGGGGCTTTACCTCTGAAATGCTGGTCAGCTTCTAAATCTGATAGGATTGTTATCTTTCAGAAAGGTGGGGATTTTCTTGTCTTTTTTAGAAGCTTTCTCTCTGGTTATTTTTTTCTTTCTTTTTTTTTCTTTTCCTTTTTATGATACTTAAAATTAAATATGTATTTTTAAGTTGTTTGCATGTTGCAGTTTTCTAATCTGAGGGATCTGGGAGGGTGGACTTGGACTTAGTGGATCTTTTCCAGTAAAAGGCTTTCTGACAAGCCCTGGGTACTGCATTTATATCTTTTAATGTTTCTATTACATTGCTGCTTACACCTTCCCACCTGAGTAAAAAAAGTAGAGCTCCAGAATGTGGGATGCTGTACCTAAAGCCAATAGGACTTGGTTTATGTCCCAAGGAGATTGCTTTCTACATCTAAGAAAAGAAATGTGGTTAGAACGCACCTCTGGGGATCTCTAGTCCAACCTTCTGCACAAAGCAGGATACTTTTATGTACGAGGGAAGTGGCAGAGCTGAAAGCAGAACCAAAGGGCATTTATCCTGTTCTGTTCTAGAACCTCTTAGTTGCCTAAGCTAGGAGACCAGTCTTCCCTCTTAGTTAATGAGGTGCTACCCTACACAGACCAATCCAAAGTGCTTGTGATAGTCTTCTTCCATGAACTGGTCTCTGAAGAACCTTGAATCTTTGAAGTCTAGGGAGGCTTAGATTTAGTTGTATAATGTTAAACAATATGAATATCTTCTCTTCCCTGCTCAAGTTTTCTGAACCTTACGGTAACATCAGGGAAAACTCAGTAGCTTTATCCTTTAGCACCTTTGCACAAAATACAAATGCTCAACCCCCATTTGGCAGTTTTCAAACTGCCAGACTGCTACAAAACTAAAATAAAGCTGAACATTAGCAAATGTGTTCCTTCTCACACAAAAAAATCTCAATTTTGCTCAAGATGTAAGTTGTTATTTTTTTAAGATAACATACAGCATTAGTGCCTGTTGAACTACAACATTTATAAACCGTAAGTCTGCTGACAGTTGGCAGCAGTGGTGGATTTTGATTAAGTAGGCAAGCACACTGGAAAAACAAAAAATTCTGTTGAGCCTCTGTATTTATCTCTTCTCCAGACAGAAGGGTGGGCGAGCAGCTGCCTCCACAGATGAGTGTAATGCTGCTCCTTGGCCAACATGCATTTCAAACAGATTAAAGAAGCCCAGGGTGTATTTTTTGTTTTTAGGGAAAAATATAAAAAGGGAGAAGATGAGAGAGGAAATATTAACAAGCTAATCACAGCCAGCCACCCACAGACTTCAATTTTTGGGTTTTTTTTTTTTT
>VYZW01058402.1:0-21650 GCA_013401315.1 Balaeniceps rex | reverse complement strand
CCACGCCGCGCCCGCCCCCGCGGCAGCAGGCCCCGCCGCGCCGATCCCGCCGGCACAGCCGCGGCCGGAGCCACCCGGCATGGCCGGCGCCTTTCTCCCTCGCCTGCCTTTTTGCAAGCTCGGCCTCGATGGCCCCAGCCGCAGAAAGTGACGGGAGAAGGAGGCGGCAGCGCACGGCCCGGGAAGAGGGGCCGCAGCCGCCCCTGCAATACGAGTGCTCCTCCGCCCCAGGATGGTCCCACGGGAGTGGGAGATTGCAAGAGTTGCTTCCTTTCTGTATCCATCCTAGCTCTGGAAATGACCATGCCTAGTTTTGCCCTCTGCAAAGAGGGTATGTTATTCTAAGTGACTGCTTTTCATGTGCCTTCTATTTCGATACATCATGTTATTTGCTCAAGGGATGATAGCAAAGTTTACTTCAGCCTACAGCAACTTCTCAAATAACCTGGTTCCGGCTACTTCAGTACACACACAGGTGTATTCTGTCTCACTTAGTTAAAACTACCACCCCCACACCAAGCAGTCTTTCACTTCCACTCTTCCAGTAACACTGGAGTTGAAAAGGAAATGGATTAAGGAATACACCTCTAGAACTGAGCATTCCCTTTTCCCACCTACTGTGACAAAAACAGAAACATGCAAGACCAAGAACTAGGCAAAATATGTGGGATACAAGGGGAAAAAAAAAAATCACAGGTACTGGTACCTCTTCAAGAAAAGCCTCCTTATCTAGAAACACTGAGAATTCTCACCTGAAATCAGCCTACTACAGATGGACATGCAGTCAGTGACAGATACAGCAACACTAAATCTTTAAGGAAACACCACATGTAAACAAAATGTCATAATAGGTTTTGCATGAACACAGCACATCCGGAGAAGTACATCTGGTGACATGTGAAGACAGTTTTGCAGATATGCATTTTCACATCATAAGCAAGTGAGGTTTGATGGTTAGGGAAGAAAGACAGATGTGTTGCATTCTAGTTCTGTGCTAGAACCCCAATATCAGTTTAGAATATTGTTGAAACACCCAAAAGAATCTCACCTTGCCTTTGAAACATATTTCCTTTTGCAGCTAATGAGGACAGAAATTAAAACATTTGAAAAAGTTCCCAACTGTTCCATAGATAACCTTTTGCTGCAAACGCAATGAGCTACTAGTTTTCGGCATACAAACCATGACAGGCAAAAAACAGAACAGTTTTGTCCAATACTGTTTTAGGCCTGCATAAAATGAATTCTCATTGTTTGCCCCTCCCATCCTCTATTCTCCTTAGAGAAATTCTTTATGCTCATGGTTGAAGATTTCTTAGGCAAGCAGAGTTCTCTGCTGTGCTCTCAAGTTTCTCCCAAAAGCAAAAAAGTCATGAGCAGAACAGTTTCTTAGTTTCTCCACCAATGCAAAGTCCAGCATTCTTTCAGTGTGGCAAAGAAAAATAGTGAAATGTCTGGATAACACACTCAAAAAGAACCATAATTACAGAAAGAGATACTTTTTTTTCTTTTGATGCAATTGTCTGTACGGATTGTCCTACAGGTGATTCCCAGATAGTGACAGTTCTGTAAAAGATAAACAGTTTGGCAGAGTTTTGCCAAAAGAGCTCTAGCCTATTTGCCTTACGAAGGAAATCCATTTGTGAATACGAGAAGACACCCTCAGGTGGCTACTCCAGAGCTCTCAGGACTGAAGATATGCTAAAAGTAGTCACAGAAGCTATACAGGCCCACGGATCAAACCGTGGTTTGATCAGAAGGCTCTAAGTTGGCCAACTGGTGATACAGTCAGAGATTCATTTAGATGGCTGCTGCAAAAGAAGTGGCCAGTTCTCTTTCTTTCAGGCAAAGCCAGATGTAATCTTAGCAAAAGTCTGAAGGGCTTAGCAAAGGAAAGGGTGCCTAGACCCATGCAGGGAAAGGCTCTCCTATTGAGGCTTGACGTTTCCTCATTCTTCAGCTTTTCTTGCCACGGGCAAAACTTTTTTTTATGCCACCATTATGGGAAAACAAACATATTTCTAACAGTCAAAGTCCCAGATGAAGTCTGAAAATGCAGAGAGGCTGGATCTAGGTGAAGTATTCGCATACTTCGGGGACATGATGTTCTGCCTCCACGGAAATGGTAGTATCTCCACTAACTTAAGCAGTCTTAACAGATTCAAGAACCAAAATTCTTTAGTCCAAAGAGGTGCAATGAATACTGCAGTCTCTCAGCTGAACATCTTCCCCCTCTTTAAATTAGAAAGCAGGTGTGCCATAGTCCACAAAGATCAGGAACCCAGAAATCACAAAGTCATTCAGAGATCTTAAATTTCCAGGCTTCTAGAGAAGGGAAGCATGCACATGACTGACATTCCCTGCAAAATCTATGATATCTTTTCTGTGACCACACGCGGATGCAGGGAGAGAAAAAGGAAAAAGGAAAAAAGTATCTTCCCAACTGATGTTATACACTGTTCATTAATCCTGGCAGTTGAGTGGCTGTCAGCATAACATGACTCCATAAGCAGACAGGTTCCTGTCATGGTGAAAATAATCTGTTTTTTCCCCTGTGTATTCACATAAAGCATTGCCACTGCGTTGTCTCTCATCACGTGTCTTGCATTGCCCTGGGCTGGAGGCAGAACTGATCAAACTAAGCAAATTGCTTTGAGCTCAAAAATATTCTGGTAAGATCAAACTCATTTCTTGACTACCTTAGGTGTTCTCACCCTCCAAGGACAGAAGCAGGTATCCTCTTGTCTTTATAGGCAGGTCAAGACAGAAGCAGAGCATCTCTGCAAGCGTGGTGGCAATTCTTCTTCTGCTCACTTAATGCTGACAAAATGTCACAGGAGAACATCACCAGTATGAACGCTTTTAGGTGTTTGCTTGGAAAAAGATGGACTTTGGCCTTCAGCTGTCAGCTATGTATGCAAGGGAGTGCTCTATTGATCTACCCAGCCTTTAAATTACTTACAACGCTATCACAGTCTCATGTGATGTGATCAAGTATGATTTCGTACACTTCAGAAATGTCTTCAAAAACCCTGTCTTTGGGGATGGTGTGAAAGATGGTGTTTAACTATCCTGAGCCCCAGTTAAATGAAGGTATAAGAAGGGTATAAGAGCTGTTCCCTGTAATCTGATCAAGAACAGAACCCTAAATAAACTTGTTGCATCAGCTTGATTCGTCAAGAACTTTGCTGTTATCAGAAGGCAGATGGTGAAAGCTTTTGTTGCAACTGACAACTCTAATGAAAAAATCCATACTGGAAATATCATAACCCTAGTAAGCATTCTAGGCATGTCCTGTGAACTGGATGTGTGGAGATACCCGTACAGAGGGTTGAAAGGCACAAAGCAGTCTCATGGATCTAAGGTAAATTTACTGAAACTAGATTCCGCGTTCTCACCTTGCACATGCATTAAAAGCTACGCTGAAAGCTACTGCAAGTTAAATAAGAATTTAGAACAAAAAACCCTCTCAGTGTAAAGAGGCAGAGATGAAGCAACAAGCAGCTTTTTGTGGTTAATAAATAAAAGGAAGAAAGCAAGAATGAAGGCTGACTCCTCCCTTCCCTTTTCTGTTCTATGTAGGGAGGAAAGACAAAACTGTAGGCCAAGGGTCCATCTCCCATGAAATATTTATACATATCAAAGGCAGTTTGTAAACTTATTAAATTCAAAGACAACAAAGAAACATTTTGCATTCCAACTGGACAGAGTAACCTGTGCTCTTCAAGCAAAGAAATGGTATTCCTAATAATATAGATTTTGATTGAAATTCTGTCAAAAGCAAGCATGCTGCAATAGTAATGGAATAAGCATTCTACAGCATGGTTTGAATTCCAGCAGCTGAAGCTGTTACAGCTGGGGGGTGGGGGGAGAAAACCCAGATACAGTGCTACAAAGTGTATGCTACTAAAATATATATAAAGCTGATTTGAGTCCACATGACCTTAGAAAGAGCACTGAACTTCCCAGGTATATACTAAAATTGAATACTTGGCTAAACAGACACACAGATAAGAGCAAGAGCACTGTGATTTGGTTAGTTGAATATAAGCAGAAAACAAATCCTGTGGGTACTGAACTTTATAATCCAAAAATAAATGGTGAGGTATGATTGGCATCATTACAACTTTTCAAGTTGGTAACAAAATACTACTGAAGTGTCAACCTTGCACAGATACAAACATCCAAAGCAACAAAAAGTCATTTCTCTTGCTGTTTTCACTCTCTTATGGTAATTTTATAGTAACTGTGGATATGAGCCTGACAGTCACAAACACGTTCATAGGGTTTGAGGTATACTTAAGTCACCATTAAGGGTTTGACTGCAGCATTTGCAGACGTACCCAAGTTAGCTTTAATCTGGCTAACGGGTAGCCATAGTGGAGCAGCAATATCCATATGCTGTTACTTAAATGCTGTGCTATACTTCTGAGGACCCTGGACTTTGAAGAGCTAGTATATAGAATTACAAGTTTCTTCTCAAGAGATGTATGGAGTTTACACAGATACACCATTTTGGTATAATATCCTCTAAAGCACAGAAACCACACATCCAGTTTCTATTAATGTTAAGGCAGGAAAACTCCATTTTCTTTCATGGAAACAATATTTGGGTTGCATGTTTAGTTTACTTTTCCATTTCATTGTCCCTGGCATTATGGGATAATAAAACAAGTTTACAGTTCAATAATGGCATGTATTTACCATTGATCAAAATTACTGCTAAAGAGATTTTTGTTAATCATTAAAGTGATATGACAAATTATATTTCTAATAGACACACACACTAAAATAATGGCAGTGCAGTAACTGAAGGAGAAATAGTTTAAAAGGAGCAGCCTCTACATAATAGCAAATTTTTACTACACAAATGTGCTGACATTAATCATTGCAAACCATTTGAGAACATTTTATATATTCCAATTCATAAACTTGGATTTATTATGAAGTATATTGCAGTCATATAATAGTTGACAATTTATGAACCCTATATTTTTCACTTTTTCTACATTTGCCTTTTTTCTTTTTATAATTTATATACTTTTTCATATATATTCTGAACTTAAATATTATATATACATGGTAATGGTGCTGGTTTTACCTCCACCCCCAAAAAAACCCAAAAAGTTTGGGGACAAAAAAAAAATCAATAATTACTCAGGAATTATGCATATGCTTAAAGAGAAGAAAGAGTCTGGAGGACATTTAAATTAGAATTAGGGCTAAAATCACCAATGTTCAGATATAAAGAAAGCTCATTTTACTAGTTTAGTTCCAGGTTCTCTTGCCATGCTTTATTCCCTTGTTCAAGGCATAGTTGTTTTATCCTGGCTATATATCTTTAGCTGACAAAATGCAGAGTTTCATAGTGAGGGTGAGATGTTTGTTTCCCCTTGTAGGATGCCACTGAACAAGCCTCCAGGTTGCTTTTTCTCAGCAGGGCTTCTTTATAGTGCAGCATTTTGCTTTCCCACAGTACTGCAACAGTAACAGCAACCATATGTATGTAGACTGTACCCCACAGAGCCCTGTAATTCCCATTTTATAAATGTAGCAATTACACAGAGGTTAAATAATTTGAACAAGAGGAGATTCATTATCGGTTGTCCTGGTTTTGGCTGGGATAGAGTTAATTTTCTTCCTAGTAGCTGGCATAGTGCTGTGTTTTGGATTTAGTAGGAGAAGAATGCTGATAACACACTGATGTTTTAGTTGTTGCTAAGTAGTGTTTATACTAGTCAAGGACTTTTTCAGCTTCCCATGCTCTGCCAGGTGCACAAGAAGCTGGGAGGGGGCACAGCCAGGACAGCTGACCCAAACTGACCAAAGGGCTATTCCATACCATATGACATCATGCTCAGTATATAAACTGGGGCGAGTTGGCTGGGGGGCAGCTATCACTGCTCAAGGATGGGCTGGCCATCGGTCAGCAGGTGGTGAGTAATTGCATTGTGCATCACTTGTTTTGTATATTCTTTTATCATTATTATTATTATTTTCTCTTCCTCTGCTGTCCTATTAAATTGCCTTTTCTCAACCCATGGGTTTTTTTCCCGATTCTCTCCCCCATCCCACCGGCAGGGCGAGGGTGAGCAAGCGGCCGTGTAGTGTGTAGTTGCTGACTGGGGTTAAACCATGACACCAGTCCGTGTCAAGAAGACGTGGAATCTAAGTGCAGGCCTGCTCATAATTCTTAAGAAGTTTTTGGACAAAATCTTGAAAACAGAAGCATTTAAATATAAACATGTGAATACCATTACCTACCATAAGCATTTCATGGCCTCTAAGACATTCTGCTGTTGGTACCAACAGGCAAAAAGGTCTCTGTCACAGTTAGTGTGATCTGTCTAGAGTTTTAAAAAAAAGTCAGTGAGTAAGGTATTAACAACTATTTCAGTCACTTACTACTTTATAGCCATTATAGACATTAGCTGCATAAATCCATCAAGTCTCCTTGCCCAGACCCCCAGCCTCTTTGGGTGTTTCTCATCAGCCTCACAGCCCTACTCAAGTCCTTCTTTCCTTCTCTCCTACCATCTCTCATGCTTCTGCCTTCCTATGGCACAAAGCTATTTATAAAGAGAAACCAACACATATTGTAGCCATCTACAATGTATATTACCCTCTCTAATTTCAATTCTACCACTCCCATCCATTCTGAGCCTGCAATGAGTTACACAGATTCCAGAAGGGAAATAGGTGAGTTCTGGATGGAAACCTTATGGAAAGTGAACATAAGCATGCAGTTATATCCCCAAAAAGATAAGAACATTAGGTTTTGCCCTTCTGGACCTTTTTTAAGAGCTCTGGATAAACAACTTTGGCAGATGAAACTCTAATATTCTCTCTCCTATACAATAAATAAGCAGAAAATTCTCTTCTATGAGACTCCATAGAAGAGTGGTCAGGCTATAGTGGAGGTTTTTTGTTTGGTTGGGGGTTTGGTTTTGTTTGGTTTTGGGGGGGTGGTTGGGTTTTTTTAACACTTTGATGAAAAGATTCACAGAAGTATAATGTGACATCTATGACATGTAGACATATCGAAAGTTTCCAAACCTCAGTTTGGTCCTCAAAGCTCTATAAGAGAAAGCTTGTAGGAGACAACTACATTTAAACAGCAAATAAATTCTACAAGACAATCTGCAGTCCAAGTCATCTTTAGGAAGTTCATGAAGGGTGCAAGAACTTTGTGCAGCTAATTAGCAGTTAAAGGAATGATGTACTGAAGTCTAAAATTCCCAAGCCTATCATTTTCAATCTAATTGTATGAAGAGCTAGTGATAGATTACTGAATAAAAGAAGGCTCTAGGTTAAACTTCCTAGTGAACCCCCACCACACACTCAAATCAATTTCTTCTGATGTTTTCTCTAGTATCTCTTTATGGGTGTTATGTGCAGAATAATGCACAGTTCTGTCTCATGTCTGGTCACATAAATCCAGCCCAAATAACATACTTCCAAATTTTGATGGAAAAGAGCTATTTTGTAGAGAATGATCAAAACACAGAATACATACAATTTAGTGGATAAAATAAGCTTAAATGAAAATCTGCTGAATCCTTAACTTTCGGAATGAATAGTTTCCTGTGCAACATTTGCTGTATGTACATCTCCTTGAATTAATTTGATGTTTTCTTCATCCATCATACTTTTTCCTTCAGCCTGTCCACATTTCTACACCTCACTGATTGCAGGAAGTCCCTTAGAGGACCACAGACATCCTGAAGCTAAGAGAGAGAAAAAGAGAAAGAGAGAGATATGACAAAACAAATTGTGGAATGAGGTATCTAATCAGGCTTCATTGGTCTACATTAGATATATCGCCTTCATAAAATTTCTATTCCATGTCTTTTGTCTTTAATATAATGAAGCATCCACTTTAAACTCCCGCTTCAGAAAACATGGAAAATGGGGCAAAGCTGTTAGAGACAGGTTATATACCACAACTTAAACTATATACAACAGAAATGCAAACTGGATTCCTTCTAGTAAATGTCATTTAGAAAAAAACAAATTAAATTATGACTGATGTTGAATATAAATGGTAAGCACAACTTTCAGTGTTCTTATTACTGCTAATATCAGTCTGCAGGATCATTAGAGACTAGATATGAATGGACAGACAACACAAGTTGCATCTTTCATACAAAGGTAATGAGACATTTATGCTTATAGATCAATAGAAAGTTTTTCAGAAACTCTATATTTGTCTCATCAAGTAAGTGAACACACAGTCAATTATCCCTAAGAAGAAAAAATCCGCCAGCCATCTTTTAAGATTGCTACATGAGCAATAGCCCTTAACGATACTTTGATGGTAGCTCTGTAGCACCTGAAAGACTTTCTAATGAAAAACCTCTTTTTATTATTCTATTTGGACAAAGTAATTTAACATACAGTATCCACAGAAAAAGATTTCCTTGAAGGCCTAGGAAAATCTTCTTTAACTCTAGATGTAAATGAAAGCTTAATATAAATAAATAAAACCACATACACAGAGGCCAGTTGAAAAGGCAAGAAGGGCATACTTGAGTTAGGAATACCTCAGAAGATTTAACCTGAATTAGAAATGAGGGGAAATAACTTTTATTTTTAAACTGTTTTTGAGTAATTGTAGCTAATAGTACTTAAAATTAGGGTTCCTGTGAGTTGTTGCTTCCCCCCCTTATGTTTATACAGATAAATCATCAGCATTTTCGCTGCTGAATCCTACACTGAAGCACGTACACTGCAGGCCAGAACAGAACAGGGGCAGGGGAAGAAATCAGGCTGGTTACCTCCTCCTCCTTCTGACCTGTGAGACTGGGACCCAGAAGAGGTTAGCTGTTTCCTAATTAATTTGATTTTTAAAGTTGTTCTTATTGTTAAATGTCACTGACATTAGCAGCATTTCTTGCCAGCTAATTGCTTTTATTACTTGTTAACTCTGGAAATATCTACTCAACAAGAACACATTTTTCTATCAAGTCAGCTGGGAAGTTTATTTCTCCTGTCATTACATCAGATTATTAATTTACAGTTACAGACAGATTGTTATCAGCCTTCAGAGGCTTTAAAAATAATACAATATGGTTCCTGGCACTCCCAAGCAGACTGAGAAATGCCACCCACACAATTAGCAAATCATTTTTTATGCAGCAAGCAAGAAGATTTGTTCTACAGATGTTTTGGAGTTAATCCTGCAGTAAAATCTGGCACAGAACAGAATCACTAAAGCACTAAGGCATGACACTTCTGTACTGAAACTTAACAGCACATCTGCAATACCTTTGCTGCTTACTGGTGAGAAATAGGATCACTTCAAATATCCCTCAGAATATCTGACTTCAGACACTTCACTAGCACATGCCTACAGCTGTACTTCACTAACAAAATGCTCTTAGTATTAACAAGGTTAGGCATTACAGAATATTACAAACGTATACCCTGCTGATGAAAAGCCTAGACCTATAAGCACACAGTGCTACCAATACAGTAGATCTCTATTTACAGAGTTGTGAAGAAGAGCAAAATATCCCACTTCTAAATAACCCTCCTGGCATGTACAGAGGGACTGGAAGTTGTTTGTGACAGATGAAGGTGACATGACTTTCTAATTTATTTTTTTTTTTAATCAACTTTTTTTTTTAAATCAAGAGTCAGCACAATTATACTTAAGGGACACAGTAAGCGTTCCTGATTTACAAATACTCAGGGTTCCTATAGAGGGAAAGTTTTGCTTTTCGACTGTGACCATACTATTGGCTGACATTTGAGGAGCTGTCTGATTAGCAGAGTAAACATTTTTTTAAAAATGCCAAGGCAAACCTTCATAATCCATGGGATATCAATGAACAGACAAAAGTCTTTCAGTACAAAATTTAGAATTTGTGGAAGAAGATAACTGCCTACATGCAATGATAGCAAACACCTGGAACAGTCAATTCAGGACCCAGGCAATAATCTAGTAGTGACGGTCATCTCACCTTTCATTAAGAGGGAATTACTCTTGCATTATCGTTATTACTGTGAGACATAGGACTTGTTCATTTACCAGATGAACCAACAGTAGTGAAAGAATACCTATCTGCATTCCTGACTTCTGCTGAACTGCAAGATGCTAATATATTTTTCACATTTATGCAAAGGCACAACAATACTGTTCCAAAAAACATAGAGCCAATTAATCAGACCTGGGACGTTTCAATTGGTTTGAAAAGAAATAAACTACTCCTTTTAATAACTAAAAGCTTTTACAAAGTCATAAGAATTAAAAGTGGGAGCTACAGTCTGCTCAGTTTGCAGGAGCCTTTGAAATAGCAAACAAAACATTGTCTTTCAAAGGTGGTGGTGATGTCAGATATTTTACTACTGAAAAGTAAATTTTCTTCTGGATTATTGTGTTCACCCTGAGAATGCTATCTAAGAGCAGAAGCTGAAGAGACTCAGAAACACAAGGAAAGACTTCTAGGTGAGGAGACACCAAGATATGTAGTTAGTAAGAAAACAGTTGTGGGCTTCTATTATTATCCTCACAGTGGAAATCCAAAGGAACATGCCATTAAAATGAACCCCAGTGACTGAAATTACAATACTTCCCCCTCCCTTTCAATGCATTAACTGCCACTGGAACTCAAATTCACAACACATCTGAGACCAAAAGATTAAAACAAAGACTGCACAGCCAGACAGCTCTGGAATTCTCAGAATTGCCTAATGACATTAGGTGCCCAATTCTCACCAAAATGTACATAGAAAGAAAATTATTAAGGAATATTTTCATTTATTGGCTCATAAGAGAAGTTATTTTACTCATCCATAAAAGAAAACCACTGTGAACTGTTAAAAGACTAGTTAATGGTTTTTCCTGCCAAGAAAATAAAGTTTCCTACTCCCAACTCACAAGCACACCAAAGTTAAGTGCCTAATTGTCCTGGTTTCAGCTGAGTTAGAGTTACTTTTCTTCCTAGTAGCTAGCATAGTGCTGTGTTTTGGATTTAGCATGAGAAGAATGCTGATAACACACTGATGTTTTAGTTGTTGCTAAGTAATGCTTAGACTAGTCAAGGACTTTCTTTTTCAGCTTCCCATGCTCTGCCAGGTGCACAAGAAGTTGGGAGGGGGCACGGCCCAAGATAGTTGATCCAAATCGACCAAAGGGCTATTCCATACCATATGACGTCATGCTCAGTATATAAACCGAGGGGAGTTAGCCGGGGGGCAGCGATTGCTGCTCGGGGACTGGCTGGGTGTCGGTCGGCGGGTGGTGAGCGGTTGCATCACTTGTTTTCTTTTCCCTGGGTTTTGTTTGTCTCTCTCGTTCTCCTTTTCATTACAATTATTATTATTATTATTATCATTATTATTATTACTATTATTATTATTTTATTTCAATTATTAAACTGTTCTTATCTCAACCCGTGGGTTTTCTTACTCTTGCCCTTCCGATTCTCTCCCCCATCCCACCGGGGAGGGGGAGGGTGAGCGAGCGGCTGCGTGGTGCTTAGTTGCCGAGTGGGGCTAAACCACGACACTAATAAAAGGTGCTGCCTTCTCTACGATATAACTTGAAACTTTGAACAAAGATGTAAGTTTTCATCACTAAGAATTCTTTAGAGGTCTCCATCAGCCTGTAGTCATAAAAGCTCGAAATTTTGATCAATCTTTAGTTGGTTTAGTTAAGATTAACATACTCAATTCACATATTCTGTTGTAGCAAATGGAACATGAATCTGAACAGTTTATTGCTGCCATCTTAATTTTTTAAATTCTTAATCAACTAAATGCTATCCTGCTAAAAATTTGTACATCATTATTTGATTTGGCAACAAAGCAATTCCTGAACATGCCTGTAAGACTAACTTAATGGTCCAAAGACTGCTTCGGGCTTGAAGCAGAAATTATACATCGGTCACACTGAATTAGCAGTTGTCATAGGGATGTTGGAGACCATTATTCCCTGTGTGCACATGTAACTCCTACTAACATTAATGGGGTTACCAAACACATTGAGAGGAAAGCTGGCCCCATTATATGAACATTGTTGAAAAAGATTAACTGATTTCTCATGCTAGATGGATGGAATGGAAGTTTTCAACACTGATTCACTGAAGAATATAAGAGCACACACTACTACTAAATGAATGCACAGCACAGAAAAGGACTGAAAGCCTGCCTTTGGAAACAAGGGGCTACAAAGATCAATACCATACCCTAGGAATCCTCTCCTTGAGAGTTTGGACAAACTACAGGTCTGGGAACGAGGCTACGTGGACTTCATTCAGGTTTCTGCCATGGATGCATGCATGATTAACCACATACACAACTTAATCTCTTCAGGGAACATTAGTGCTGTCTAATACAGGAGCCACCTAATACAGGTGTCCAAATTAGAAGCCTGCCCTCTTCATATAGTCAACAGAGCCTTCAGAGGGCTCACAAACCTAACTCTACCACTCTCCATTGAATATTAAAGAAGCCCAGACTGCTGCTGAAGATGCTTAAATATAAATGGTTACATTTCCACTAGCAGTAAAATACAGACTATTTTTTCAAATCTACAGGAGGAAAAAACACTGAGGAAGTATCAAATGAAAAACCATAGAATACCTTTCATTTGAGCAACGGCAGAACAGCACAGTACATACAGATGTCAAGGCTACCCAGGGTCACCCTTGCTGATGACTAAAACTGAAAATGAAAGAACAGTTCCCTGAAAAATTATTACCTACAAGGATATCTCACCACCAGATTTTGTAGCAAAGAGTTAAAGCAAGGTCATAAGGTTGAGAAGTCTGAAGGACTGAATGCCAGAAGACATACATATGCACACTCCCTCCCTGGAGCATCTGCCACACATCTCATCAACATCCATGGGCACACATTTAAAAGACAGAATGTGACCATTTAGAAGAATTGCAGTCACATGGCGGGGCAGAAGAACCCAAGAAGTACAGTACACTGTGTGTGATACAAGTAGGTCAGTGGAGCATGGAAGAGGATGGTATTTCTGAAAGAGCCTTCTAAGGAACAGCTGAGGAACAGCACAGAAAACCTGTCCTGTGCAGGTTTGTGACAAGCCTAGTGTCTGAGACTTTCTAATTTGTGTGCATTCAACAGCGATGAAATATCGTAATCCCACGTCATGTGAACAGTAGTGACTTTTACAGTAACTATAAAAATGAGAGGATAGAAAAAAAACCCCATATTTTAAATACAGTTTTTCCCATTAAATAATTTTGGCTTATCTTGTCACAAGGGAGAAAAAGAGGAAAAAAAACAAAACCAAAAACACCCCACCCTGATCAAGCTGCTTTGTGAGCTTTAACTTTTTTGACACTTTGTCTTCTTTTCCCTCTAGCTAAGACTAGAAAAGTGATACCACCTTTGATTTTTCTTTGACAATTGCTTGGTTACCCTTCTGGATTACTATTGCCTACTATAGTGTAGAAATTTTGCTAAAGAATGATAAGAGATGCGATATTGACTAGATGACATTTAATTTTCACTGTCAGTCATAACAGCTCTTTTTCCCATCCAAATGGGCAATCTTATTTGGACCATCAAATGCTTGAACTGCCCCTGTTAATCTTGAGGAACACACCATTAGTCAATATCACGAATGAGCAGACATTGAAAAGATATGCAAAAAGAGTGGACCATCATTGTGTTATGCTACTTTTAAGGCAGTCATTAATTTCACCATGCATGATGCTTTGCATATGTATTAATTTAATAGGACTATAATCCCCATTTTGATACAGCATTTAGATATCTGGAAAGGGGCAATAATTGTACTTCTTTTTCCTGGATTCTCAATATTACTGTAAAATAAAGATTGGAGTGTGTTTCAAAACGTGCATAACAGAAGGAAAGTGCTCTAATAACAAAATTGTTTTCCCTGGTTAAGAGCTTTTTCATATAAATACATACAATCAAAAGAGCACACAAATAGCTGATAAGAGGCAAAAAAAAAAAGTCTATGTAATGATACAGGATTTTTGACTCGCATGGAGAACTTCTATCCATATGAACTTGGAGAGAGAAAATCTCCAAGTTTAAATATGCAATATTTTTCAGGAGGTTCCTATTTTCCTGTTGCTTTCTGAAAGAAGCTCTAAGCCACTGGCACCAGGGGAAAATTTTCCATATCCACAGGGGGATAAACAAGTTATTTACCAAGCATACCGATCAGAAATTCATCTCCTACTGCAATAGTGGACTTGCTCTTCTTCCTATCAGTTAGGGAAGAAACAATGGTAACCTGACTAAGAAATGCAAAATTAGGTGTACATAGAGCTAGTTTTGCAACTGATAGATCAAGGGCCAGGAACGTTGCAGAGCACTACACATTTCAAGGCCAGTTGATAAAGGTAGTGTGTTTCTTCCTTTATATCCCCCCCCACCTCCAAAAGGCAATTAAAGGTAGCAACTCAAAACCGCAAAAAAGAATATTTCTCTAATTCAGATAAGAGATGCTGTAAAACCACTGTTCAGTAGTAATCAGTCCCTAAATCAGTCTTTGTCTTCATTATTTAGTTTTAATAGTCCATCTAGTCTGATATAATAATGAATTGGATAATAAGGACCTAACCAAGTTTATAATCCTACTACGATAATTAAAGGGCTAATTAACACACATGAGGCTATCTGCAAAAAATCTGATTCCTAAATTCAATGGCTTAGGCATTAAAAGAGAGAACTTAAGCCTGGTATTCAATATCTGAGGATCTTCAAGCAAATTATTCTTCATGCTTTCAGACTTTACTATACCTCGGCACACAAGTTGATGAGTGGATTATCAAAGGTTGCCAATTAACCAGACTGAAAAAACAAAATGCACTCAACCCAAACTAGATACTAGGGCTACATAATCTTCAAAATCAGTGCCAGCTTGATGAATCTCTGTAGACAACAGTTAATGGTCATGATTATAACTTAGCACTTTAATTCAAACCAATGAGTTATGTTTTTCAAAGCAAGATCAGACCATACTATGGTAACTACAGGAGCAATAAAAATAGATCAAATTTTCAAAATTAAACTCCTTATTAGTGACTCACAGAAAAGAGCAGGTATTACTTGATAAACAATTTGGCTATGTTGAACCAACAGACTACGTATAGATATTTTCCTGATTCTGTCTTTATTTTTTATTCAGGGCAAGCTACAAATCCAAGAACCAGAGAAAGCTTTACCGTTAAATCTAGTTATAAAATATGCAGTGTTTTAAAGGTTAAATTTTGTCCAGTAGGTTGATTAAGCATCCAGTAATTTGTGATCAAGGAACAATTAATGACAAAGTTGTTCTTGGACACTCCCCCCAAAAAAACCCCAAACAATTGCCAAAGCAGCCAAAAGGAACAAATAGCTACTATTGTTTTTATCCAAGCATTAATGCTCTAAGCTTAGTGACAGTAAAGTATTTCTTTTCAAGTTTAGCTTTCTTTGGATATGGCTGGATTTGGTTAAATTGTGCATATCTAATAAGAAAAAATTTTCAAAGCGAGGATGCTGTACCTGTTCTTCATCTAACCTGCTGTCCTGTACCACATCCAGCTGTTACCTAGAACAGGAATACTTGTAGCTTTGGCAGTATATGGAACTAAAGAACAGTGGGACTTTTTCTCTGGTTCCCTCCATCTTTTTCTTCTTCACAGTTCGACAGAAAACAATGGATCAACTTAGTTTATTTCCTGAATTAAAAATAAAGTGTATTTCTGGTCACTTGTTTTGCTTCTTTGTTCCCTTTTATCATCACATTGAGCTGAAATACCCTGACAACCAAAAATTATCACTAAAAAGAACCTGGAGAAGTTTATTACCTCCCTGTTGCCCAGAGAGGCAGTGGCATGAGAACTACTACCATTTGGCAATGCACGACCTGATGTTTTGGATGCTTTAGCTTGTCTTTTTGTCCAGGCTATTGGAAGGGTCACTGTTCCAACACAAATTCCTAATCAATTCTCTCCCCAATATAGAACAGAAATAAAAAACATCACTCCCTTCTCAGACATTTAAAAAAAAAAATTACAAACAAACAACTTACTGAGTACTAACAGACAGTTAATACACCACTATTTAGTTCCTGACAGCTCTTTGATTACAATTCTAAGTTTTACCAAACACCACCTTCCACTTTGACTCAGCACAGGGCTATTACTCACCCCTGGAGAGGAAAGGAAGAATTTAAGGACAGAAACAGCAAGCAGGAAGTCCTTTGTATCGAAGGAGGCAAAACTGTTTTCTAAAAAACACTGACATGCATCTCAAAACACAAAAGGGCAGGATGCTTTCTAATGCCAGTCTTTACTGTAGGGTTTACTCAAGGCTGAAAAATTAACTACTCATCTATCCAGTTCTTTGCCTGAGTTCAGAAACTGGGCAGTAAGAGGGAAAATCCTTAGTCTTTATTGCTTTTCTTACATTTCTCAGTTCTTAATCCTTCTTCTCAAGCAGGAACAGGCTATATGCTGACTAAAAGGAACCCCGGAGTACATTTGAGCTAAAGTTTCTACAGCATTGGCCATATCCATTATGTCCAGCTGGTTTCCCACACTGTCCAATACAATCAAATCCAGCAGAACTCAGCCCCCAGGTATAGACTATGAAAAGAGGGCAGCTTTTGCCAACAGAATTTACTGGAAGTGTTACAGAGACAAAAATCTCAGAAAAAAATTCCAGCTTCGGCTGACATTACAGAAGACCTAATTAAGTAGTTGATTTTTTTTTTTCTCTCCAGGGAAAGAGCTGAGTTAGGTCCCATCAGAGGGTTGCTGATAGAAAGAATGTTTAATGATAAGACTGCAGAACTCATCTATTTTGCTTATATCCATAACGCAGACATTCTTAACTAAGAGCACTAGAGGGTCTGCGAATCTGAGATAAGATTTTATCCTCTAAAGTCTCTGAAGAAATTACTTTTCAAGTTATCCATTTAGGCAGCTGATTTGGGGTTTGTTTTTTGGTTTTTTTTTTAATTTGAAGGAAGCACAGGGTACACTGTAGGGCTTGAATTTACCCCAGGGTGCTTAGCTATGACTCATCATAGTAATTTTGCTACACTGTTACTTCTGAGCAAACAAGCGCTTCCTGGGCAGATGGGTAGATGCAGCATGTCAGTCCACGATTTAATGACAGGAGGAAAAGCTCACGTGCAGCAGTTTAGGTGTTTGCAATGTATGGGATTTTGCCAGGCACATATTCAGCAAGCTAGATGCTTCTTGGAGCCACTGCTCTCAAAGCCATGAGCCTTACTTGCACATGCACACTTGATACATATGATACTCCTAGATGCAGCACAGCCCAGGCTCCAGCTCCAATCAGGCTGCTCCAGCAGTCTGAAAATCTGGACAAACGTACCAAGTATTCACATTTCGCTACTCACATTTCTGGGAGAAACACAGGATGTATTCAGGGTGTCTGAGAGTCAGAGAGACAAAGGGAAAGGCAGAGGGAAAGCCACATATTCAAGTTTCTCTCGTCCTGCAACAGCTCAGCTTAAGCTCAAAGACTACATCTGATCTTCCCACAGCAGCCACTAAAAACTTTCCTACACCAAAACCAAAAATCAATATTCATCTCTCTGCTGATGGTGGAACAGAAAAGCGAGTAACCCATGGAGGGAAAGCAAATAAAGAGAGACAGAATAAAAAACTAATTTCATAAAATATGACATTCAAGATGGATTGCCCTTAGGCACAGGGTAGGGCCTTAAAGAAATGAGTGGCGATTATATGTGTGACTATGTGCAGAGACAACGACACATGGATAGGTCTGATCCTGACTGTGATGAAGTCAACAGGAAAAGCCTCCTTTGACTTCTACGACACAGGATTAAGCTCTCAAATGAATGGGCTTCTTGTATGTATAAATTTAGACATCTTCCATTACTACAGAAAAACACACTTTGTTCTTCTACAGGTTTTCATGAATATGCTTCTCGCATCCTTCAAGAGGGTTTTTTGTATGAGACATCTCCAGACTTACATTGCTTGAATAGATGACACTTCCATGAAAAATAATTGGATATGCATTCTTTTTGGTGATTTCCGTCTGTCAACATCTGTTTAGACTGACTTCATTTAAAATAAATGTTTCTTTTGGAAAATATTTTTTTGCCATCAGCTAGAGTTCTTTCATATAATTGCAGCCAAAACTTGGACTTGCAAGCCTGAAAATTTTATAATTAAAACAAAATATGTATACACACACACATGCAGAACAGACAGTGACAGCATACCATGTTTTGTGTTTGTTTGGGGTTCCCCTCCTCCCGTATTATCATGCAAGGCTGTTACTTTCTGACACACATATGCAGCAATGCACAGCTGTGATCAGCTCTGCCCCTGGACATGCATTCTGGACAACAGTTGTGAGAAATGAAAGGTTCCCAGTGGCAAGAAGGAAAAGAGAACTCCAAAGCTCTACGCTGATTCATTAGAAAATGGCTTCTCCATGATGCTGGATTCTGCAGTTGAATATCCTCAAAATGAGTTTGGGTAGCACCAGTCTTTTTCCCCCCTCCCAAATTAAATTCTATTTAAATAGAATAATATCAAAATAAATCAAAATAAAACTAAGCCAACTTGCTCTGTCAACATCTATGGTGGGCACAGTGCTCTATTTCATGCAGTGTGATTGTCTGCATCATCCTGGAAGTAAGCCAATAGTAATTTTTGTTGCTCACTACATTATTTTCTTCAGTCCACAATAAAATACGAAGATGAAGCTTATTTTCACCAATTTTAAATACAGAGGAATTACTGTCAGCAAATACTAAACATATCACATTACAAATAGGCTGGTTTGCTCCTGTCTTCTCACATGTGCCAAAACTTTTACCTACCGCTTGTATCGGGTTTGCATGGCAAGATTTTGGTAGTGGGGGGCTACAGGGGTGGCTTCTGTGAGAAGCTGCTAGAGGCTTCCCCTATGTTCAATAGAGCCAATGCCAGCTGGCTCCAAGACAGACCAGCTGCTGGCCAAGGCTGAGCTAATCAGCAATGGTGGTAGCACCTCTGTGATAACATATTTAAGAAGGAGGGGGAAAAAAACAAAAAAAAACACCAGGACACAAACTGCAGCTGGAGTGAAGAGTGAGAATATGTCAGAGGAACAACTACAGAGACACCAAGGTCAACGATCTTGGAGGAGGTGGTCCAGGCACCGGAGCAGAGATTATCCTGCAGCCTGTGGTGAAGACCATGGTGAGGCAGGCTGTCCCCCTGCAGCCCATGGAGGTCCACAGCAGAGCAGATATCCACCTGCAGCCTGTGGAGGACCCCACGCCAGAGCCGGTGGATGTGCCCAAAGGAGGCTGTGACCCCATGGGAAGCCCATCCTGGAGCAGGCTCCTGGCAGGACCTGTGGACCCATNCTGGAGCAGGCTCCTGGCAGGACCTGTGGACCCATGGAGAGAGAGGAGCCCATGCTGGAGCAGGTTTGCTGGCAGGCCTTGTGACCCCGTGGGGGACCCATGCTGGAGCAGTCTGCTCCTGAAGGACTGCACCCTGTGGAAGGGACCCATGCTGGAGCAGTTTGTGAAGAACTGCAGCCCGTGGGAAGGACCCACGTTGGAGAAGTTTGTGGAGGACTGTCTCCCGTGGGAGGGACCCCACGCTGGAGCAGGGGAAGAGCGTGAGGAGGAGTCCTCCCTTGAGGAAGGAGGAGCAGCAGAGACAACGTGTGATGCACTGACTGCAACCAGACAACATGTGATGAGCTGACCGCAACCCCCATTCCCCGTCCCCGTGTGCCCAGGAAGAAGGGAGGGGTGGGGGGAAGGTGTTTTAAGATTTGATTTTATTTCTCATTACCCTACTCAGTTTTGATTGGTAATAAATTAAACTGATTTTCCCCAAGTTGAGTCTGTTTTGCCCGTGACGGTAATTGCTGAGTGATCTCCCTGTCCTTATCTTGACCCACAAGCTTTTTCATTATTTTTTCTCTCCCCTGTCCAGTTGAGAAGGGGCGTGATAGAGCAGCTTTAGTGGGCACCTGGCATCCAGCCAGGGTCAACCCACCACACCACTAGAGCAGCCTGCTGGATATCCTACTAACTCAATGCAAAACACACTAGAAACTTTGAGCTCTGCCACAAGGAAAGGCATTTAGTTCACACTCGCTGTCTGAGGTGGCTGCAGTTCTGAGCCCATTACAGGATGGCTGGGCTAAGGTTATGCCTCTCAGGGTTTTTTTGGAGTGAGACTGCAGCTTCCACATGTGCACATCCAGGTTTCTAGAGTGACTCCATGAAAGATAAATCACAGATGTTTAAAAGGTTTCACCCCGGACCCTAAAAATCTATTGCCTTACAGATACTGTCACAAAAATCCCAGAACACACAGGGCACAACACTAACAAAGTATCATAATGTATTCAGCCACAATGCTGCACATCTATTCCAAACATATCACTATCACGTACACAGATCTAGATATGCAGGTCCTAGCTGTCCACAGGGACACAATTATTTCCCAAGATCATTATTCTGCTACAGTTAGCATACAAAAGAATAAAATTAAACTAACTTGCTGTATAGTTTGCCTTTTCTGAACTTGGCTTTTCTGGTTCTAGGATTGCTACTGTTACTCCTCTGAGAATTACTAGCACATTGCTAATAACCTGAAAAGCAACAAACACATGGCACCGGAGAAACAACCAAACACACTTTACATGTTGTTCTAGTAGATGGGTCTGAGGCACTCTCACCTTGCTTTTAAACAAAGAAAAATAAAACAGTGGGGCTTACAACTAGTTTTTCATCACAATGTACCTTTCATATCAAGTGGGAGTCCTGCAGGAAGACTGACATCAGCCATGAGACGCAGTCATTACACACCACTACCTTCAACAAGAGTTTTATTTCTGAACCAGCATCCTTTCTTCCCCCGCACTCAGCAAAAAGATTACAAACAAGACTCTAAGACTTTCTTGTAAGGAAAGAAAAGATTAAACTATATAATTATATAAAATTATAATGTTCTTTAATTCTCACAGAAATCTACAGAAAGTGTTCCACTGGCCTTAGGCACTGAGAGATTTGACCCACAATAACAGGTTCTTTTCTCACTTTGCTCACAGTACTTCAAATGGCCTAATTAAACATATGCAGTAATTGTGATAAGGTCTGCCTCTTTAACTGTTGCACCTCAGAGGGAAAAAGAAAGCATGAACATCAAGTTCTACAGAAGGCATGCAAGCAATCTGTTCTGTAGAGCTGATGCACTGGACAGAAACATTCTATATTTCATTGCTTTGATGCTGACAATGAAGTCCAAATTGTTTCTCACTAAAACAGAAATCTCTTAAGACTACTAAGGTTAAGAACATCAGGATATAAAAACATTATTTTGATCCATTTTGCCTATATTTTGACATTTATAGCAGTAGCAATGAAAATACCATTCATGTACATTTAACAAGTTTAGAATAGCTATTTCCCTAAATAAGAGAAAGTTATTTGGCTTGGGTAGACCATCTCTGTTAAAGTGACAGCCCTTAACCCTTACAACTCAAACACTCCTTAGGAGTTGACTCGTATTGATTCTCCATCCTCCTCCTGCCTCTAAAAAAGCATTCAAAAATCATACTAATTTGCCTCTAAATTTATAAATGTTGCAATATCAAATCTGAATGTTGTCCTGGTTTCAGCTGGGAGAGAGTTAATTTTT
>VYZW01058401.1:6356-23324 GCA_013401315.1 Balaeniceps rex | reverse complement strand
AGGTCTGTAAAGAGATGTAGTTCTGCTTTAGGGATAATTTTGTAGTGGAATACTGTAGCTGTGATGACTTAAGGATTTAAGCACAGCAGGACACTGTAAGCATGGCAGGGGAAAAACCAATCTCAACAAATGAAATGATACCACAACAGTTAAACAGAGAACTTAAACAGAGAAGTTTTAGGTGCACAAACTTTTAGGTTCAATATAGAAACTGATCTGAATAATATGCATGTCCAAAAGCTTGCTTATTTTCCACCTGCTGTGTGTTATCCCAACTGTCTCTACATCTCTTTACAGACCTTGTCTTAAGAGTTTTTTAGGACTCAGAACGAGTGAGTCCAAACTGCAGTCAGCAGGACTTCCCAGGGATAGCTATGCAGATGAGGTGTGAACTAGTGCCTTATCATCTGTTGATGGAACAGAGAGCTGCCTTTCACTACACTTCAATCACGTGTTTGTCAGACTTGCCCCTTGGGAATATGCCATCACTACAGTCCTTCTGGAGAAGAAACAACAGAGCTTGAGGACCAGAAGTGAACTCTGTAAAACGCAATGTAATTCTGTGACCAAATTTTAGCAATAACACAAACCCCAAACCTATCGTATTTATCTGGCAATGATTATGATGGTAAGCTGTATACAACCCATATCACCTTAATTATGATATGTATCCTTTCAAAATCTGTTAATAGTGTGCACATAAAAATGGCACGTATCATAAATCATTACTTTTTTTTTCCTACTTCTTGGATTATCAGCATTATATTTTATTTACATAATTTGTAAAAAACAGATCATCTGAGCAAGGAGGACTAG
This sequence comes from Balaeniceps rex, assembly GCA_013401315.1. NCBI lineage: Eukaryota > Metazoa > Chordata > Aves > Pelecaniformes > Balaenicipitidae > Balaeniceps > Balaeniceps rex. The sequence continues at coordinate 22,508 of VYZW01058401.1, read as the reverse complement.
AAGCACAGGTGATTGCAGCTGACTGCACTTCCAGACTTAGACTCCCTATAGTCTGTCTGTGTACACCATTCTGGGCCTTGGTCATTTTGCAACTCTGGTCTTGAACCTATCCTCACTTCCAAATACTTAAAGCTCAAGAAATGAGTACTCTTGTTCCAAAGAAAAGAAATCTTTTTTTTTTTTCTGTATGACTTTGCCTTTTACATATCTCTGTCCTTCATGCAATTTGCTATTTCTTCAGATCACCAATGAAGGGCAGCTGGCCAGCTATGAGTAAGAGGTGAAACTACACAGATACTGACTCCAGCATCTGGAACACACACAGACACACCACTAGCAGAATTCTAAGCAATTCCATTGTATGCTTTTATCCTTCTAAAAATAAAATGAAGAGTCTCACTTCTATAGGTTAGTATTGAAAGACAGGTTACCAGTCAAGGTAGCACCTCTCAAATGTGTAAGAGTCTACATATTGTTTTATAAACCTCTCTGATTAAAATGAGCCTAGTCACTTCTTCCAGTGAAACAGAAGACTTCAAACATAATTATTATGGAGCTTTGTTATTTAGAAGTCATTTATATAGAAGAATCCATACCTCACTGAATAAACTTCCATTCACATAAGAAATCCAGAGCTTCCAGAAGTTGGGCAGCTGACTTACAACAAGTTTTGTCAACTTTTCAACAAATACAACTTGCTGAGGAGCTTTGTATCGCCAAGCTAAAAGGGGGAGAGGGGACAGAAAAAGCAGAATTAAAACACTTTGAATTAATAATAAAAAATGTACTACTAACTTGCTACTGCTTTGTATTACACAAGTGACTATATAGTGTATATATAAAACCTTTCAGGTAGGAGTGGAAAAATTTAAAGCTCTGTCCATATATGTGTATACAATTGGTATTCATGCAAGCTCTTTCTTCTTTTCTCATATGCTTACAAGGTGCCAGCACTATGGCAGTATATAAATAGGCCCCGTTGTAGGTGTATCTAATGCAATCCACCTAACAATCCATTTACCCAGTCTTCTGTCTTCAAACCACTCTAAAACATAAGGTAACATGAAAGCAATCAAGACATTAGAAGTTTCAAATTATGAGGTGGTGATGCTGAAGAAACAGGGCTGCTAGGATATGCTAATGATTAAGACAAACAATGGGAACTAGAAGATCTGCTTTATTTAAAGCTCAAAAAAAATTTCCATTGTGGCCTGGGGCAAGTTGCCAACCTCTCATCTTCATTTCCATTTGTTTGGTAAAATCTTTTATCTGAAAAACAGGGGAGATTCCAACATTTCTGTTAAAACTAATAAATGTATCACTAAGTACATATTGAGATTCCTGGATGAAGAACACAATCATGACTTATAATACTGTGGCATCTCTCACTTCACAAACCTACTTACACTCCTGGTGCACCGTGTACTAAAACACATCAGAAAAATAGCTTACATTTTGGCAGCAGATAACTTTTCTCAGTTTCTTATCAAATGGGGCAAAGGGAGGTTGTGGGGGAGAAGGTAAAGAGAAAGCTGAAAAGGGGAAGAAAAAAGGTGCCAATTAATACAGAAAGCAAAGAAAACTTTGCGAAATACTTTTCTATAACCATCTGCCTTCTCCACTGAAACTTTCTTGATTATGATGTTTTAACAAAACAGGGTATACAGGTAATATAACAGTGATGAGAGACTTATATTTCAACTCAAGAATTAGAGTCCTCTTTAGAAAGTTGGGAAAAAGAAGTCCAGATTTTTGTGAAAAAAACAACCAAAAGAAAGGAAACCAAACCACAACATTTAAAGAGGTCCGTGTTTGCTGGATTTTTTTTTTTTTTTTGTATAAACTCTGGTCTTTTATAAACGATAAAATTAAAAACATGATATTATCCTACATAACTCTGGAAATGCAGAAAAACGTTGGGTGAAATGGCACTTTTTGTCTTTATCTGTTAGGGAATATTGCCTATGCAGAACCGTAACTCACCTGTTAGGCAAAAATAACTGCATAATACCACATTAGGTAACTAATTAGCTTCACCAGAGCCTCACTATTTTATTGTGTTGGTAACCAGTCTTGAACCTCCTTGAAGATGCATGCTTTCAGCAGCATCCATTTGTTGAGGTGCTGGTCAATTATTGGTCCTATTTCTTTAGTGGATGAATAAACATCTGCACTACCCAAAATGTTCTTTTTCCTCATGGCCAAAAAGTTTAGGGACTCTGGATTAGTATTTGAAAATCCAAAAAATCACAATGGAAGCCCAAAATTTGGAGACAGGCTCTGACATAACTGAAGTGTAACTCTACTGACAGTGATGCATCTGTTTAGGAGGCATGAAAACTTCATGAAAGCTCAACCAGCAAAGCTCACAGTGTGGACACAGATAGGATGTCAGAGCACTACATTCACCAGCATCGTTTATGACTGTCAGGGAACTGGTCTAGACCCAGTAGCAGAAAACCTCCTCTTACTAACACAGGCCGTGACTATGCGAGGAAGCTGTGCCAACACTGCTATAGCAACAGAGGCTCTGTAACACTAACAAACCCCAAGTTCTAACCAAAAGATTTCAGCTCCTTTAAGAAACCATCTCATCTTTGCCAAAAGCTCCAGCACCAACTCAAGATTATAATCAGGGATGTCTGTTCCTAACTGTAAACACACTGCCAAGATGTACTTCACGTATGAAATTCTTTTCCCTTCCAGGAAGCATACTTCAGGCCTATTTCAGAGATTGCCTTAGTCCAGGGTCTGCAGATAGTACATATTTATTAGAAGAAGCTACTGTACATCATGTCAAAAGGACATTCTGGCCAAAAATTCAGGATATTTTGACTTTTTTGCTAGAGAAAACTCCAATCTATATTAAAGCAGAAATTTTCTTTTATTCTATTTATGCTATTACAATTTGTGCTATAACATTCTAAAGATGAAACTAGAGCTATTGTTTACATATCCTCATGAACATATGCTCAAGCAAGAGCTGAATGTTATTTGAATGCTGCAGTTTGAATTCAAAGTAATNGGGAGAACCACATCAAAACACCCCAGAGATGCCAATCCTTACATTTGCTAAAAAACAAAAGGATGTACAAGCAACCTGAAAACAGAGCACATCATGGCATATTTGGAATAGCAGCTCCCACACAGGTATCATAAATGGTTGATTTGCTTTGGCTCTCCACTCAGAGAAGAGCAAGGATGGCAGAGCTTTCAACTGTTCCTAAGCCTGCAGTGGGCATGTGCACCTAAGTACCAATGATCTCAACTCGGAGGCAACTCATTCTAACTCTATGGTCTTTGCGGTGGATTGGGCTCCTAAGGTATTATGATGCTTCGATCCTCCAGTTTTCTTTTGAACCTTGGTTTAAACTGCTGGCTACAGAACCTGCAAAGCTTGCTGAAGACTTATCTTTCCCAGTTTGCAAAAGGTTATGGATCCATAACTAAGACTCTAAAAGCAAAGATAACCCATTGAATTGCAATTGCCTTCCATAGATGCAACTTTTTAAGCAGACACACATGCAAAATAATTCAGACAAGGAAAAAAAAAACCCTGGATTTTGGATGTTGCTTGCTATATTAAGTGTAGCATATATATTAGTGGATGGTATCCAATAATTTACTGGTTTGCTCTGTAACGCTTGTTAATCAACTTCATGCAAGGCTTTGGGCTGAGAAAGGACAAGGGTAACAGTAATACAGTAATGTAATTACTTGGTATAGATGTATATTTTGAAGAGTCTGTGCAATTTATATTTTCAAATACAAACATTCAACCTCAAACTGTGATGCAGTTTGTCTTTCATGCAAAGATACACTGTGGCAACACAAGAATGTACAATTCTCATTATTCTTCTTTCTATGTTCTTGAAAGATTCCCTTCATTCCTCTTCTTGCTCAAAAAAAGCAGGTATTTACAGATTGTTTTTCAAGGAAGTCCACAGAATTGGGAGAAGAGCGATATCAAAGCAGACCAAAGCCAGAAAGTTCTTCATAAAAACCCGCTTTCTGCAAAAAAGTACTTTTGTAGGAAATTATCTATCCTGTGAAAAACATGTTTTCTGTCTCCTGTGATGTCTCCATTGAAAGACTCCCGAGATGAAATTGTTTGGACAAGGGTGTTGAAGACACTTACGACACACGAGGGCTCAGCTGGTTGTGGACACACTGCTCAAGCTTAGTCACACACTTTTGTTTTCCTTTCTGGGTTTACAGAATTAGAGAAAAAGCACCAGATAGGTGAAGTCACAGAAGGAACAAATGCAAGGAGAGCCATCATAGCAAACACACACAAAAGGAATAACAGCAGCAAAAGGTGGTAGGCAGTAGGTGGTTATGTATGCCAAAAAAAAAGTACTCTGGTTTTGTAGAAAAAAGACTCTTATTACCTTGACTACATTTTAAGAAGCAGATTTCAGTTATGAACTGCTCTTTGCTTGCAAAAAATACAGAGGACCCCTTTAGTAAGCAATGGTAATGCATGAGAAGAAAGAATTTTATTTGGTAACAAACCAAAACGAACACACAGAATGTGGGTTTCTGTTTGGGTTTTTTGGCTACACCACACACTGGACATAGGGAACTGGAGCTTTGTTTTTCCAAATAAAACAGACGCCTACCATCATCACGGCCAGACTGAAAGCTGCTGCCCCTTTTCAATGAAGCAGTTTGACTGAGATGGCCAATTGGTGATGGACGCACATCACTGTCCAGATCTAACATAGGGCTGTGGAGCAATGAGTTGCCTAGGGAGAGGGGAAAAAAAGTTATAATGATTTTGCACATCATTTGACATGAAACTGCATGCTGCATGTGGAATTCTAATTTAACTCTGAAGCGATAACAAGACAAAAGTTATCTAGCAAAAACATTCTTAATCTTGCTTATTTAGACTGTCTGTTATCTACATCAAGGCTATTCAATAACACCACTATAGACTCCTGTAGCAAAGCCAAAACCACAAGTACCATGTGGGAAATATCATTCTTTGGTCTGTATGTTTCTCTGTTTTTACTTTAATTAATGGCCTACAATTAGTTGCTTGAAAGCCATGGATAAATATGTATTTATGCCATTAGTGACACGGCACACACTTTTTTCCTGGTGTATGTCTAAATATACTTTTCAACAGCAACAGTTTCTTGTGCCTCCAGCTGAAGCAGTTAAGGGCAGAGTGCTCAACCACTTCTTAGCTGTTTGACCTCTGCAGAGTTCAGGTAGAAAGAATCCATCCATCACAAAGCAGATGAACTAACAGCATCGTATGCTTGTGCATGTCTGTAAAACACCCCACACTTATACATATCCACAAACACACAAAATATTTCCCAGTGAACCAGTTACTGTTATCAATTAGTTATTTTTTCCTTTGGGTGCCTGTCCATATATAGGTCACTATTAGCAAGTCCTAAGCAACGATCTAATCTGATGGAGGTAGATACTTGGAGTCTTAATGTACGCTTTGGAAAACAACCATATAATGAGCAGACCATGATGATTTTTTAATGTACTGTAACACTGCTAATATTTCTCTTAAGGTCTAAATTGCTGCTTTATGCATTCCACCAATTGTATTGGGCATGCACAGCAAGGTTTCGGGAGCAGGGGGCTACAGAGGTGGCTTCTGTGAGAAGCTGCTAGAAGTTTCCCCTATGTCCGATAGAGCCAATGCCAGCCGGCTCCAAGAGGGACCCGCCGCTGGGCAAGGCCGAGCCCATCAGCGATGGTGGCAGCACCTCTGGGATAACATATTTAAGAAGGGGGGACTGCAGCTGGAGAGAGGAGTGAGAATATGTGAAAGAAACAACTCTGCAGACACCAAGGTCAGTGAAGAAGGAGGGGGAGGAGGTGCTCCAGGTGCCAGAGCAGATTCCCTGCAGCCTGTGGTGAAGACCATGGTGAGGCAGGCTGTCTCCCTGCAGCGCATGGAGGTTAACAGTGGAGCAGAGATCCACCTGCAGCCCATGGAGGACCCCATGCCAGAGCAGGTGGATGTGCCCGAAGGAGGCTGTGGCCCCATGGGAAGCCCGTGGCTAGAGCAGACTCCTGGCAGGACCTTGGACCTGTGGAGAGAGAGGAGCCCACGCTGGAGCAGGTTTGCTGGCAGGACTTGTGACCCCGTGGGTGACCCACGCTGGAGCAGTGTGTTCCTGAAGGACTGCACCCCGTGGAAGGGACCCACGCTGGAGCGGTTTGTGAAGAACTGTGGCCTGTGGGAAGGACTCACGCTGGAGAAGTTCGTGGAGGCCTGTCTCCCATTGGAGGGACCCCACGCTGGAGCAGGGGAAGAGTGTGAGGAGTCCTCCCCTGAGGAGGAAGGAGCAGCAGAGAGAACGTGTGATGAACTGTCCGCAACCCCCATTCCCCGTCCCCCTGTGCTGCTGGGTGCGAGGAGGTAGAGAAAATCGGGAGTGAAGCTGAGCCCTGTAAGAAGGGAGGGGTGGGGGGAAGGTGTTTTAAGATTTAGTTTTTATTTCTCATTATTCTACTCTGATTTGACTGGTAAGAAATTAAACTGATTTCCCCAAGTCAAGCCTGTTTTTGCCCATGAGAGTAATTGCTGAGTGATCTCTCCCTGTCCATATCTGGACCCACGAGCTTTTCGTTACATTTTCTCTCCCCCATTCAGTTGAGAAGGGGGAGTGATAGAGCGGCTTTGGTGGGCANCCCTGCAGCCTGTGGTGAAGACCATGGTGAGGCAGGCTGTCTCCCTGCAGCGCATGGAGGTTAACAGTGGAGCAGAGATCCACCTGCAGCCCATGGAGGACCCCATGCCAGAGCAGGTGGATGTGCCCGAAGGAGGCTGTGGCCCCATGGGAAGCCCGTGGCTAGAGCAGACTCCTGGCAGGACCTTGGACCTGTGGAGAGAGAGGAGCCCACGCTGGAGCAGGTTTGCTGGCAGGACTTGTGACCCCGTGGGTGACCCACGCTGGAGCAGTGTGTTCCTGAAGGACTGCACCCCGTGGAAGGGACCCACGCTGGAGCGGTTTGTGAAGAACTGTGGCCTGTGGGAAGGACTCACGCTGGAGAAGTTCGTGGAGGCCTGTCTCCCATTGGAGGGACCCCACGCTGGAGCAGGGGAAGAGTGTGAGGAGTCCTCCCCTGAGGAGGAAGGAGCAGCAGAGAGAACGTGTGATGAACTGTCCGCAACCCCCATTCCCCGTCCCCCTGTGCTGCTGGGTGCGAGGAGGTAGAGAAAATCGGGAGTGAAGCTGAGCCCTGTAAGAAGGGAGGGGTGGGGGGAAGGTGTTTTAAGATTTAGTTTTTATTTCTCATTATTCTACTCTGATTTGACTGGTAAGAAATTAAACTGATTTCCCCAAGTCAAGCCTGTTTTTGCCCATGAGAGTAATTGCTGAGTGATCTCTCCCTGTCCATATCTGGACCCACGAGCTTTTCGTTACATTTTCTCTCCCCCATTCAGTTGAGAAGGGGGAGTGATAGAGCGGCTTTGGTGGGCACCTGGCATCCAGCCAGGGTCAACCCACCACAACCATACAGATACATTTCTGCAAGTAACCATCAAAAATGGTTTCAGCATTGGCCAACTGAGCTGTAACAGCTAAACTTAAATTAATCACAATTCACAGAACTATAAAACAGCCCAGGTTGGAAGGGACCTCAAAAGATCATCTGGTCCAACCTTTCATGGGAAAGGGAGCCTAGGTGAGATTATCTAGCACCCTGTCCAGTTGAGTCTTGAAAGCCTCCAGTGACGGGGACTCTACCACATCCCTGGGGAGGTTGCTCCAGTGATTGTTCTCATGGAAAAAAAAAAAAGTTCTTTCTTATATCAAGATGAAACCTCTCCTGGTAGTTCATGCTGAATTTTGTAGTGAGAATCTCAGCATTTGAGTTTATATTGCTTGATGTTTTCCATTGATACCTACGTTCACTTAAAACAACAGGAAGGCCACACAGTAAGAGCACCAGCTGCAACATTGCAATACTCAGGTTCAAGAGTAACACAAAGTAAAAAGGATTTGAAAAATATTTATTCTGAATTTATGCTGCTGTCAGACCAGTATGGCAGTAAAGATATACCTAGTCACTTTACTTCAACAGCTGGGGCTTAAAGAGCAATAGTAAGTATTGTGAAACTTATCGCAAACTTCCAATAGGTGACAGTATTGGGTTTTAGTTCCTTTTGAAAGAAGCTATTCCTCCCATAATTCTTTAATGGCTTTTAAAGAGATTTCCTGTGGCCTTTCCCTATGGCCTCACCAAGGCATTGCCATCATCGAGCTAACTGTCGGTTCCTCCATTCATCTTATTACTGTTCACATTATAAAATACCTAAGTAAATAGATCCATTTGCTACATAGTTCACAATCGTGATAGACACACTGCATTAACTGACTCGGTGAACCCATCTGTGCTATCTTTAGCCTGTACTATGATTCTGTTGACTATTTAAATCCTACACCACTTATTAAAAGCAACTAATCTTTATGACACCTTTAAAATTGATGAGTTTTCAGCAATATGGACTCTGCTACAGTGATTTAAGTATATTATCCACCGTTACCATGGAGAAGTTCTATAATGAGCTTGAACAAGAATTTGGGGAAAGACTTTTCCTTCTGAATGAACTAAAAATACAGAATAATAAGGAAAAAAACTAAAGCTATCAGCAGCTTTTTAAGTAGGTATGTACGTTGCAAATGCAAGTAGTTAATTATAGACACATACTATGCAACTGCCCATGTAACAGAGATCTCTAAGGTCACACATCTTCTGCATCTACAATTTAAACACCTATAACTTCTAAAACGTATCTTAATTATTACAAATTTACAACATTAACTTCTGTGAAAACATTCCAGCAAGCACGCAGAGTGAAGTAAAACCAAAAAGATTTCTTCCTCTCCAGACTAAAAAAAAAAGCATGCATTCGATCTCTTACAGAGATTCTACCCAGAATAGAAAGAAAATTGTATAGAAGACCCTGAGAAATTTTAAGTGTTTCACATAGTTCTTGGGCTTCCATAAGAACTTGACTCTGAGATTCTACATATCTGCATTTTATTTGGGTGAAAAAAAAATTTACACCAAGGACAAATCAGAATTGTCAGAGGCATTGCTAGCTAAAACATATACTAAAAAAAAACCCCCAAAACAAAAGCGCAAAAGTGCAGAAATGCTATCTTCACAAAAACTACAATTAGAAAATGCCACAATACACCAAGCTTCCCTCTTTGATGTCTTTGCATAGAATTTAGGCTCTCACCCTCCAAACACCTCGTTAATATGAGGAAATTCTTGTAAACAGATGGTTTCTAAAAATGACAGTGCCAATTAAACCTCAGAATTAAGAAAAACAGACACACTTACCAAAACATCTTAATGTGAATTAGTTCAATTAAAACCATTTGCCTGAGGTAGCTGAAAATCTGAAAATTTTGTACTGCTGCTGATAAACTAACCCCACACTGCCCAAATGGTTTATATATTCACCAGTAACAGAAAACATGTAAAGAATACTCTCTTGTTCCACCAGAAAAACCACATCATCAGTTTGCAGCCGTACCAGGAAAAGAAAGTTTAACATGAACTAATTTCTTAATTGGTTGTCTAGCATTACAAGCAAGTATAACACAGCAGCAGGGAACTACAACAGCACATATACCCTCAGGACTAATAAACATCTGGACTACATTAGCAAAGCTGATTTTGCTTTCACCAGACCAGAAGATAGCGCTTGAAGACTGCACACTAATGCATAAATCTTGTAAAAAAGTGAGAGTTAACTTACAAACAATTTGTCTCCCATCCCAACTTGTTCCCTCCCTGGAGCCAGCAGCTTAAATTTAGCAGCATAATGTAATACAATGAATTAATATTAGTATGGACTGTAGACAATAATATTTATAAACCTAAATAAACTACCCAAATAATAATTTACTGCCTATTCATTTTTGGATTTGCGTACTATTTCTACATTCCTAGATCCTGAATATAGGACAGCAACAACCTAAAGTTTCAAGAAATTAACTTGAATTGTGCTAAGAGGTTTTAAGATGTTGCATAAACAGCATGAACAATACATTCCTGGCAGAGCCTCATTTTTTTAAAAAAAAATATACTGCATCTTTGAAGTTACAGAAGTATTTTTTTTCCAAAATACAGCATCTACATGGAGCATATCTGTCAGTGACTCCAGTGCCAAGTGTATATTTAACCAAGGAAACACAGGAAAAATAAGTGTACTGCATTCTCCTCTTCTACCAAACAGTAATGACAAACCAGAAGTATAATTAAAGCCTTATTACATTTACAGCTGTAAAATCATGAGAAGATCAAATAAGAAGTTTCAAGGATCTTAACATTCCTTTAAATTTTTTTTTAAAAAGGATTTTACCGGGTTAACTTTTTGTGCACAGATATTTTAAAGGTATGTAGAATGAAATAAAAACATTCAGATACTGTGTGAAATATAAATATATAAATAGTTAAATGGTTTTGTTCAGACATCTTCTGTTCTCATGCAGTAAGATCTCACCAAAATAAGGATGGGGGGGTGGTGGGGGGCGGGGAAGTGTAGTGCTTTTTGAGGTCATTTATTTGATTTGTGCTTTTGCTTTCTGTAAATCAAGTCACCTGTGCTGACCCCTAATTGCAGGTTTTCTCTAAGTTTATCAGTACAGTAGTTGCTACAGGGTACTTATGTCCCTACAGTATCTACAGCCCGCGTACATACCTCAGCCCCATTTTTTGAGACGTTACCTGCACGCAGCATGTGGCAGCCTCAGTGAAAAAGACGACTAACATGAAGTTTGCCTAAAATAATTTTTTTCCATGATCTGCAAACCAGACAATGATTTAAATCTTTAAAAGCAGCTTTACTTTCTTATTTCAAAACTATTAGCAAACTGAGTGTAAAAACTGTTCTGCAATATCCATCGCTCCACAACTCTGCTTGGTTCCCCCCCCACCTCGCAGTCTGAGAGGCAGAGGTTTCTCGCGGGAGTCACACATCTCTCGTCTCCCTCTGTAACACAGCCTCAGCCACTCCGCAATTCTGCCAGCCCCATGCATCACTTACGTGACATTCAGCTAAAGCTTTTTACAGTAGCTACTGGTTAATCAGGGGATAATATAGTGCCAGTACTTTTTGCAGTGAGAAAGAAAATTGTTAACAAGTGACCGACCTCAGGCTGAGCAGCTTTTCAGTGTGATTTTCCACAGTAAGTCAAACACCAGTCATTACACAGACTACATGTATATATACACAGCATATATTTGAGCAAGATTAAATTAAAAAAAGAAAAAAAAAAAAAAGAGGACCCTACAGATGTGCAACCAGGTGAATACAGTTACTGTATGCTTTCATCCATTATGTATCTTACAGCGAATTTTCTCACAGGCTACAATAGCGAGGGAAGGCTGATCTATAGCCTCCGGACTCTCTGAAGGGCGGCAGACTTCCTTACCACCCTTAAACACCTTTGAACATTTTTTCCTGTGCACAGCAGGCCCTTGTCCTGTGCTACAGCCTGACCACCCACTGTTGCTTGTTGACCAAACACACAGTGCCTGGAGCCCGCACCGACACAACCAGGACAAGATTCCTTTCAAGGACATTGAGAATTTCAGTTTGTCTAGGCAAGAAATTAGGCGAGCAGGAGAAATTACTGAAAAATTAACCTGCTCAACAGATGAATGATGGCATTTTATTCTTTTTCTTGAGTACTTTTTCTTTCTAACCTTACATTTATTAGGAATCTGACATTTTTAAATGATCAAGAAGAAAATGGGTTGTAATTTTAGCAAAGAGATGAGTGTGGAACTTAAAATTACTGCACTTCATGGAAAAAATGTTTTTCATTTAAAAATGAATGCTTTTTTAAATCTCAAGGCTAGCCTTCATTACATTAAATATATTTATAATGAAACTATTTTTCAGTTTACCACAAAAAGGGTAATTGGGCCTATTATTTCTAGTGGTGTTCTAAGCATTTCACAGCCTAAGGGTAAGCCTTATTGTCAGTCCTGCAGGCCAAAAAGTACTGAAGCAAGAGCCAAACACTTCAAGTCCAGCACATAAACAAAAATGATGTCATTTTACTAGCACTAGCTCCAGTGGACACTAAGATCATCAGCAACTTTGAAAACAACCTGCTTTTACTTAATTGCCTGAATAAGGACTTAAAAGGCTAGAACAGACACCAAGGTAAAATTCTGGCCACAGAAGAGTTCCTCTTTATCTTCAGTAGTACTGATCTTTTCAATTTTGACTATAAACTACCTGTGCTGCTTCTTAATCACAGTATTCACTATCTGCTTTTTAATCACAATAATTAGTGTCATTACAATATTATTTAAAGTATTACATGAAATAAGAATGCCCTCTGCACTTCTGAACATGTCAGATTCTACTAAAAATTCCAAATAACAGCAAAGTTACAGATACGGGTGGTAAAAGAAGAAAAAAGATCCAGTGTCAAATTTGGTACTGATTAATTTTTATTTTTTTTTTTTTAATTAATAACCCATTAAGGGTTTGCTTGACATCTGCTGTCAAAGGGGTATTTCTGCTATGGACAGGGGATGTGGTTTAGACATGAAATGGCTCCCAGCTGCAAGAAGTCTTCTTCCAGATGTACAGTAAGCAAAGGCAATGGAAAAGAACCAGCTGCTAGGATAACAAATTGAAAAGGCCCTTTTGACACAAGCCTTGCCGGCCTGTCTGATCTAACAAAGATGGATCATTCATTGCAAGGTGAATAGAATCTCAGTGTGGCACAGAAGAGCAGCCACATGGTCTGAGCATCCATCTCTCTCCTTCACACTATGTACAGCTGCTGTTACTCTGGCACAGAAAAACCCTACATAGTGGTTTGGGTTTTGGGAGTTTTTTGTTTTGTTTTGTGTGGTGGGGGTTTTTGTTGTTGTTTTGTTTGGTTTTTGGTTTTGTTTTTGTTTTTTTACAAAATCTGGAGAGCTGTGCATCATACTCTGAGTGCCACAAAAATTATATTTTTCTCCAGCAATAAGAACTACAACAAAAATCACAATGAGCAAACTAGTATACTCTGGTTTCGAGAACTGTCTCCATGATGGGAATTTTAATAGGTTGTATTTTATATATTTTGCTACCCAAAGGGCAGCAGAAAGGTCACACTACAACTGTGTTAGTGTTTCTACTCACAGATTTAGTTTCTAAAGGGTATCAACAGATAGGTTATTTGCAATAATGTTACATAATATCTCAGAAAGACCTGTTAGAAATGAAGACTTTTTCAGTCAGTTTGATGATAACTGGATTAGAGTCCCCATCCATTTTAGCTCAAAGGATCATGAAACCTACTGAGCCACTATTAAAGTCTAAGCAAATAACCATTGGCCACACAGAAAACAGTCTTAACCTCCATAGCTTCTTTCCCTGATACTCATGTTAAGAATCCCATTGCTTAACTCATTTTGGCTATCTGCCCAGTGCCCCAGGCAAATTTTAAACTAAACCTCATTTATTTACATTTATTTTCTTGTCATTTTACGTCATTATATCCCCCATGTTTCCTGTACTCCAACAAGTCTGGGAAGCATAAACACTAGTGAAAAACTACAATTATGTCCTAATAATAGGGGAATTGCCAAGTAAAGTTAAAAATTACAAATATGTAAAATCTTAATTGAAGGAAATCATTTACTACCCAGGTACCAGGTTTGAAAGTCCCCAGACTTCTACAAATCATAAGTTCAAAGTTCAGAAGAAGCAATTCAGACTTTAGCCAATACAAGGCATAAAATACCAGCACAATTCAGTTTATCATTCAACTATCTCTTGCTAGAGATTTAAGAAATACTGTTTTGAGTGAGCATAGTGCTCTTCCATGTTAAGCTTTATATTCACAGCCTTTTTCCTGTCTATTCAGTCTCATGCATCTCCCTCTCTCTAACATATCTACATACTCAGTAACAGCAACAAACTAGCTTTACCTACTTCAGGTCCTTCCAGTGGGCAGCAATAGTGGGATGCGATCAGATTTATAAAAGGAATCCATCAATGCTTCAGGAAATAACTTCATAACCATTAAAAAAAGGGTTTAAAAAAAAAAAAACAATAAAAGAGAACAACTGCCTATTCCATTAGTAAGGCAGATAAACATTACATAGAAAACATAAAAAGTTAATAAATCCATATATTTACAAGTATTACTACATCAGCAGAGCTAGAGCTCCAGCCAGTTGCATGTGGGTCCTGTATCTACAGCTGCACCTTTAATGGAAGAATCTGACCATCAGAGAAGCAGGAGAATGGTTTAACGTAAGGACACGGGCATGGGAGCTTTATGATTTTTGCATCCCCTGTACTGCCTCATGCTTCCACTGTGACTTTGGCTATGCTGTTTGGTCTCTTTGCCTTGGCTGCTCGTACTTCAGAGCAGGAGAAATTTTGATCTGCTGTCATATATGCATATTCTCTCACTCCTTAAAACATGTAGGCTTGGATTCCAACAGTTTCTCATAATATGGGCATCATCTGCCTGCATTTTTTTTACCTCACAAATGAGCAAGGTCTGCTATGGCTATACAGAGCAAGAGATAGATAGGCTAAAGGCAACGACGGGTGAGTAACAACAGCCATATCTGAGCGTGTAATGAAACATTAATCTACATAATTCAAGACTAATCAGCAAACTAACAGGGTTGTTTAAGACTGAGGGGAAACAGTATGTTAATACACATACAGAGATATTCCTCAAGGGAAATACATTCCAAAATGCTGCTGTAAAGTACTTCATACATAGGACTTGAGAAAATTCCCCATCCTACTTGTACCTGTTGAAATAAATGCAAACAATTAGCTAATGATCAGATTACTGCATCTTTTACTATTAATAATTGTCTATTAAAATCAAAGGAAACATCCAATTAAATAATTTGCTGTTGGTAGTTGTCAGCCTTTAAGCCACACTGACCAAGCTTAGCACAGCTTGATATTCCTTTCAGTTTTTAGAAATATTAACACCAGTTGGATTAACTGAAAACAGACAGTATTTGAAACACATAGGACTTCTGCTAACCCCTGAAACAAATTCCAGGAGAGAACTTAAAGACCATTACAGCCCTGTAAACTTGCCAAAGTTTCTTCTTTCAGGCTGCATCAGAGATTGTACTATGCTATGATACTTTACAGTTCTAGGACATGCTTACAACTGCGGAATATTTCTACAAAATGGAGTTAATCTCTAGTAATATCCAAGCACAGAGGCTTTTTTTTTTTTTTATAAAAACTTTTCATGTGATAGTACTACTGAGAGTGAAGGATTCACATTTAGATCAAAAATACATACTTAGATATAAGACCAAAATAAACACGTATTTAAATACATCTCTAATATGCAATTTTCTGATAGCACTTTCAACCACCTCAGCATGTATATTAGCTCACTCCACTCTTTAACTATGCTTAGGAGAGCCTTGAAAGTACAGTTATTAATAAGAGAACAATTATCAGACAAAGATAAGGAACCTAGAGAGAACATAGAAAAGTAGATTTACTTCTTAATATTGGGGATTTGTCCTGACTGCCATTACTAGTGGCCTGGATGAGATGATACGTCACTAAATCTCTTAAAGAAGATAGGAGAAGATGCTATTTCTATATAAGAAAATGAAATTTTTTCAGTTGTAATGACTAAAGGGTCAACCTCCTAGTAGCATGGAGACAACTGGAACAATTTTGTCACACAGAGCACACTGTTGGCTTGTCATATCAGTGACTGAATTTGGAATAAGTTCTCCTTAGAATTCACTTAGGTTTGGGTTTTAGCTTGTTTAGCAAATAATTGCAATGTTAACCTTCCCTTCCTGAATACATCATGTCCAGCAAATAAATTCTTTGATAACATTTACTATTTGACAATCAGCTACAAAAATCCTGTCCAGAATGTCTAATAGAGTTTTCAAAGGCTTTTCCAGGTAAGAAAAGCTTTTGTCTTAATTCAAAATCCATTTCAGGTAGTAAAATTCATTATGTAACAAATCAGGGCACAGCTCTGCATCGAAAACTAATAAAACAGCAGCAAAATGCTTTGGCACAAACTCAGTTGAGACTTGAAAAATTGTGCACAAATGCAAAAATAGATAATATCTGCTACTGAGGTTGACGTTTACTACGCTGAAAAGTTTTGACTCAGTCAG
>VYZW01058399.1:145624-174652 GCA_013401315.1 Balaeniceps rex | reverse complement strand
TATAGGGTATAATCACAGTGAATAATGCATTCATTTAATTTAGCTTTTTCTGCTTCGTAAATATACACAAACAGCTCACGGACTCATCTGGTGTGTTCACTGGAGCCTGGACTTTGCTACCTTTTATTGAACAGTGCTTCACACTAGGCATGGCCCAAAGAGCAGGAGCACTGCTTCCAACAAAAAACATTCCCAGATGAAGGGCAATCCGAATCTGTTCCTATTTTAATGTGGTTATTATCTTTCCAATTACTTTCTTCTCTATGCACTAACAATCCAGCTCCGTTACACCCTGCCAGGACAGGCGCGCAGAGAATATTTCACACAAGGTATTGGGGCAAACTTTCTCAAGTCCTCTCTGTAATCAACGGAGAGATAAAAGAAGTAAAGGTCCTCTAAGGGGCAAGTTGGAACAACAAGGCTCCTGTCTCTCTCCAGTAGTTACAGAGGAAGCCTAGGGAGATTTAACTCAGCAGGCTAAAATTAGCCTTTGTGAATATACCCTATAGTCTCATTCTTCTTCCCTGGCTGCGTGAGCACACAAATGCTTCTGGAATAAAAGCTGGCTGAATAAATTTAAAATTCATTTTAAAGGCTTCAGCGTCTGACATTAAAACATTTGGTTTTAGTAGCATTCCCGTCAATAATGCTCAAACACTGAGGGTGCAGCTGACTGCCAACGGAGACCATTCTACTGGGAGACACTTGCACAGTTTTCTCCCATGCCTGGACAGGAGTTGGGGCAGTTTTGAGCGTTTCTCCAGCTCTTCAGGTAATCACACGCAACTCTCTACAGCCTGGTTTTGTGCTGTATCTATAGAGTCATTGCCATTAGAAAGTCAATGTTTTTTGACAGATGTGACAACAGTAATCATAGCAATTTCCTCTGCTAAGTATAGGGCAAAACCTATCGTGTCTCAGATATTATTTCGCAGGAACTGTTAGCACTGATTTATTTGTGCCAACTGATCTGCGGTATGGGTGCTGGGCTCCTCTTAGTGTTCAACAGGTCAGGGTTTTTTTCCTCTTTTTGTTTTTTCCCTTTGTTTTTGTTCTTGCAACACTGAACCATACTTCTTGCCTCTGCTAAAGGAAACACAACGTTTCTTTATACCATCCCCTCAGATCCAAACATCTTCAAGGCCGTTACTCATTCTGATTATCTTCAGATCTACCTTCCAACACGGTTCCCAAGCCCAGGCCAGAAGCGGCTAGCTAAAGGGAAGGGGCACCAGAGCTCTCAAAAGTGCTTCCGCGCTCTCAGCGGGTGCACTTCGAAAGGAGAACAAAATCATTGAGCACAGAGAAGGCTTAAAAGTGCTGCACACACACACACGGACACGAAAGAGGGGGGAAAAAAGAGAAAAGAAAGAAAAAACAAAGAACATCAGAAAAATGAGGTTTGTTTTTTTTTTTTTTGCTTTGAGGTTTTGTTTTCAAAGTACAAATACAAAATAGATAATAAAGAAAAATTGGAGAAGAGTCAGATANTTGCTTTGTAGGTTTTGTTTTCAAAGTACAATTATGAATGTGATCAATAACCAGCTGCTATGTATTAAATAAGGTCATCCTGTATACAGTTTAGATTAGAGAGGGAGAGACTGAGAGACAGTAACTCGCTGCTCTGCTAATCCAATAAACCATTTATTTCAGCACTGACTTTCAAGTGCAATTATCTTGCTACAGACTCTGCCTGCAGTTCGGGTATTTTCTTGAGTTCTCTCTTTGTAAAGAAGGCATCATCCAGAATAAAGCACTTGCTTGTTAACAGCTGCTTTAAGTGATGCACCAAGGTCACTTCTTCGCGTACCTGTTCAAGCCAGCAGCAACCAAAACCTCTGATCATCCAAACGTGCTTAAGACTGCTCTTTTTATCATGACCATGGCACTGCTCAGGCATCGAGATTCCCCTCTTTGCTGCACCAAGGGACCACACCATTTGGACACGGCAACTCTGCTGATAAAACATGAACCTTAACAGGTTCCTGTGTTTCTCCCCTGGCTGGATAAGAGCTTGCTTCTACCCTCAGTTTTGCTGCCATCATTCAATTAAAAAACACTTCCACCAGTGCTACTCAATAGTGCAATGACAGGAATATTGAACCTCATCTGTACTTTCTGCCTCTACTCTCTGAGACCCAATTTTAGGGCCCAAGGCCTTTGCAGCACTGCTGTGGATAAAGCAGCTTATCCTCTCTGTGAAGCCTAGGAGTGCAGCAAACAAGGTGACAGGTACCCATGTTCCCTCCACTTTCATAGGTAGGGTATATCCTGCATCTTCTCCACCAGCCTCCTAAGGTTTTAGTCTCTGCCTGTAGCCGTGGTGTAGAGGCACCAGAACACCTCTTGCTCTCCTCGCCTCTTTATAATCAACTTTCTCCTTCAAGAACACAGTCGTAATCTGCAGTGATAAGTCAAATGCCATCAACGGACAAGTCGCAGCACACAACCTTGTGTTTCCTAGCAGCAGGTAAGGAGATAGTTTCTCTGACTGCAACAGCAAGCCAAGTAAGGCGGTGGAAAATAACATACCAACATCAGCAGCCAGGCTGTCCTGTGCATTTGATTTGACTTAGAGTGTCATCAGCATGCCATTTCTGTCTTTTGCTTGGAGCATTGCATAGCTCGGGGGTAAAGTCTGAGCAGGCTACAGACTTGTTCCTAGAAATGAAGATGAAGGTGCTGGAGCCAATGACAAAATAACCATTGGTCAATAGAGTTTGGAAGTAACCCAGCAGAGAGCCCTGCACAGTAACTGCCACCCCAGACAACCCCTAGTGAGACCAGGGTGATAAGAACTGTGGAGTCAGCTCTTCAATTTACACTACAAAGAAAACCAAGTAACACAAACCCCAGGCTTTAGGGATGGAGATTGGGGTGGTGGCTGTGGACAAGATAAAGAACCTCAGGTGGCATCAGGAATTTTTCTTGCAGAAGAGGTATCTTTACTTACCAGTCCTCTTTACACATCCATCCATCTACTAATCTGTTCATTGCTAGACCTCCAAAGACCCTTTCCTTAAAAGTATCACCCACCTTTGCTGTCCCTCAGCCACCCGCCAGCCATTAGACATGACTTGTCTGTTACACAGCCCATGCCACGTGCCACACTCAGCTATGATGAGTCCCTCTCTGATCCAGCTGCTGCCTCTAGGAGTTAGCGAGAAGGGTCACTTTGCTCCACTTTGCTCTCCCTAATCTTTGGGAGGATACATCAGCCTGGGCTGAAGCCATTTTCACAAAGAGATGAACTTCTAACCTTCCTCCATAGTAACACAGTGCTGCTTCTCGGATCTTTTGTCTCTGCTGCACTGAATGACAAGGCAGAGATTAAACCAACTGTTTTTTTTTCTTTCATTTTGTCTAAATCTGCTTTCGCTTTTTGTTTGCATCTCCAATCTCTCTTTGCATTCCTTGCCTGGTTATTGATCACAACCTTGGGTGTTTTTTCTTTTTTTTTCATTCTTTACTTAGATGTATTGATAAGGCATACCCTGCCCGTTCCTTCAGTTTCTTATCTGTTATTCCATCTTTGGATACAAGTTTGTTAAAAACCAGAATGCCAATAACCATGTTCACCTGTCAAAAGAGAAACAACACACAATTTTGTTCTCAAGGGGGTCAGGTCAAACTTGGTAGCACAGAAGGAAGAAACCCAACATTTGGCAAGCTAAGTCCTTCCCGTTTCTCCCGAAGCCAGGTAGCACGGTCACACTTCTGCAGGCCACCACCCCTTCTTTCCCCTCTCCACCCTGTCCCACCTCCCCTGGCCATGCATCAGTGAGTTCAGGAGAGCAGAATACAGCTGGCAGCAGACCAGAGACATCTCCATGAACCAGGACAAGACTATAAAGCGCTCAGATTGCTGCAGGGCTGTTTGAAGCCTGATGCGTGCTTGAGGTCTAGCAAGGCAAACTCCAGGCACAAGAACAATTTTTCAGGGTAATACAAATAGAAAGTGGCCAATACAGGGGAGAGCAGTGGGTTGACGCTGGCTACTTTCAAAAGCGCCTTCTGGAGTCTGTGCTACCAAAGCAGTAGCATTAAGAGGATGGGGTGGAGTGACAGACAGCTTGTCAGTTCTTGCTCAGTGAACCAGCACCATTGCTCTCAAAATAAGAGGTGGAAGGACGCTGGAGCAAATAGAAACATCAGCTACTATGGTGGAACGTCTTGGGAGATACTGAAGGTGGCACAGCTCATAGATTAGCCATATAGTCATTTCCAAAAAAATCGCTGGGAAGGACAACTGCATGCAGTCCTTCGGTCTGCTTTGTTAGGGCGAGAGCATAGATGTCTGTATCAACCAGGTATAAATATTCACAGTGAAATACAGGCTGCACAGAGCTGAGGTGTTGCAACGTGACCCTAAACTCTTCACTGTGCCTTTCTGACTGTGTTCACTGCTGCCAGCTGCATCTGTTTTACAAACCTCATCCAAACCTCAGCAACCTCTGAATGTGAACACATTAGTGACACACGAGCACCACCCTCTTCGTGAAGGCACAGCACTGATGGTGGAAAAACAGTGACGCTCTCCTGGTTTTGCTGTCAATGAAACATCTGGTGTTGGTAGAACGATGTGCTAGACGCTCTTTTGCATGTGGGGCTTGCAAGGAAATGTTTAAGGCCAAATTCAGAGATGTGCAACATTACATGTTAACTGAGAGCCTTGGTGAGTTGAACAGACCCTTGAGACGTGGTCCTAAGAGACACCTAGTACCATACCTAGCCCAAAGGAAGGGAGATGTCTGCTCACACCAAGCCTCCATCTAATTGCCTAAACCACCCTCAGGAATGAGCAATCTTTCTGAGTTTGGATAGCTGGTTTCAGCAAGGACACGACCCAGCTCACTGGTGTGGAGTCCACAGCTGGGAATAAATGGAAGATCTCACAAATAGCAGTTATTTTCTTTTGCATCAGCTGCTGGGTCAGTGGACTACTTTCCACAGCTGCGAGTCCATTTCTAGAGCTCACCATGATATTGTTTCAGAGAAA
Organism: Balaeniceps rex; assembly: GCA_013401315.1. NCBI lineage: Eukaryota > Metazoa > Chordata > Aves > Pelecaniformes > Balaenicipitidae > Balaeniceps > Balaeniceps rex. The sequence continues at coordinate 169,653 of VYZW01058399.1, read as the reverse complement.
CAACACTGGCAAGTCAGACGCAGTAACTCAGCCAAGGATCAGCAGGAAATCACACCCTAGTTATGTGCTTGGAGAGAGACAGCACTTTCAATTCACTGCTCCTTCTTCACGGTGCCGGAGGCTGGTGAGTGCAAGAGACTTTTCTTTGAGGTACAGCAAGGCAGTAGGAAAGATGGGGTTGAAGTGTGGCAGGCTGGATCGCTCCTGCGGCTGACCACAACACAGTGTGTATCCTCATTCATACATAGCAGGGGAGATGACAAAGTGCAGCTCTGCAATATGTGGCTCTGCAATTGTCTTGATAAATAAAAGTTATTTTATCCAGTACGTTGATCATCGTGATCAACATCCTGCTCTGATCCTGGCTCTGTTTCTTTACAAAGTCAGGGGTATAACATGGACTTACTTCTAATAGAGCCACTCTTAATAACATGCAGTGTAGCTTTAGTTCCTTATCTCTGGGATGCTATCCAGAAGCAAAGACACAAATCTGAGATTCGGCCCTCGAGATAACCAGTACCTGATGACTGATGACTCTCCATCCTGACTTCACCATGCCATGAGCCTCTCCCTGCAGTAACCCGTTGACTTCAACCTGCACACAATTATCATCAGGCTGCTTCACCTGAGCTAGGTGAGTAAAACTCCTTGCAGCAGCTCTGCATTTCAGGTTGCTAGGATTTTTAAGACTAAAGGTCAAATCTTTGCAGCCATTCAGTGTTAGTGGATCGACTGCAAGTTGCAAATATTGCTGAAGCTGCAGGTCAACCATCTTAAGAATATTATTTTGAGTAAAGACATTCTCCAAGCCAAAAGCCTTTTTCCAATATGGAGAATAATAAGGGAGGGTGTGGAGGAAGACGGTTACTAAAGGTAATAGAAAAATCATGTTGATAGGAGAACTGCAGTACAAAGATGCTTGAATGGTTTGGGAGGAGTGAGCATCACTAGCCTGGCCAGGGCTAAGGCAGAGGTAATAAGCCCAGCTGTAGCCGGGTCAGCTGTGTGCAAAGTCACTTGGGCGTCTATACGTCATATGCATCAGAGTTTTGGGTGAGAAAGAGCTCGGACACAGAGTCAAGTCCCACCTCGATCTGTGCACCCCTGCACAACAGCAGCTGTATTGTCTCCGTAGCAAACCTGTCCTGAGAGCAGCTGCATATCCCCTGTACAGCCCTGCAAGAGCCTGACTGTCCTTATGTTGAGCCAGGTGGACTGTCCCTCCATCGCTGACATGGTCAACCTGAAATCAGGGCAAACTACATGGAGAACAGGCAGCTGCCCAGTCTTGTGGACAGTGCATGCTTGAAAACTGTGTGTTCAACTTCTGGCTCTGCTAAAAGTCACAGTGTGAATTTGAGCAACTTATTGAGCTTATCTGTTGCCCAGGTTCCCATTTATAAAAAGGCTTTCAATGCCGCTTGTTCTCCTTCTCCTTCCCCTTCCCCAAGCTCCTTAGTATATATACTAACTTGGGCAGCATTCACTTCTCACTTTAGCCAGCAATGAGTCAGGTAGTCTAAACTAGGTGTGTAGGCTCTCTCTCTAGGTACTGAATAGAGACAGACACCCCCAGAGATGATTCACAACTTCTTAAGATCAGCTGTATGAACCACCATTTGCAGGTGTTGACCTGTCTGTAAGAACATCTCCATTTCCAGCGTCGATGGTGAGGGAAAACTGAGAAGCCAAATGGAAGCAGGCTCGTGTGTTTTTCTCACACTTTAAAAATGCTAAGGAAAGCTGAAGGATTACTTCCCTTGTTGTTGGCACAACAAAAGTAAGATGGCTTGAGGCAGCAGATTGACTCCCCCTTCTCTGGGCACTACCAAAGCTCCTTCTCTCCTAATCACTGCTGTCTATTGAGTATTCAAGCCACTGAGCCAGAGCTATCAGCTGTTATGTTGTTGGGGCAAAGAGCTAGTTCATCTGAAAGCACTAAGCTACTTAATGCTCCTGTCAATTATCCTGGCTATAAAGAAGACCCTGACCCCCATCAGCTACATTACTGAGGGAAATCCAACTATCACGTGCCTACAGAGATCTAATGACTGGCTGGCATGAACATCTGCTTATCCCTGCTCTTTGCTGACTGCTATCTGAAGGTTCAACTGTGTGTCACAGCCTTACACTAAAGAAAGACCCTAAGTGGTACAAATTTTGCATTATCATAGAGGAGGGGCAACTGCTGGCTTGTCTCTTTGCCATCGTGATGAAACGATGGCACGGAGGTGGTTTGATGTGGGAATAGAGGCAGCAAGAGCTTTCGTGTAGTTATTCTCTTGTAAGCCTGCTCCTGCTGTAGGGCAGTTAACCCCCCAGGCACTGCACGAAACAAAAGCCTGATCCAAAAAAGAAATTGTGAGTGTCAACAACCCTATTTCTGTGGGACCCTCCAGGGCACTTGAGCCTTACAGGACATACAGCTCCTCCACTGGATAAAACACAGGGCTGGATAGAAACTGCAGACTGTCACTTACATGCGGGGGCTCAAATGCGGCATTAAACCCATCTGAAATTGCTGCAGGAGGGATTTCCTAGAGGACCAGCAGTTCTCAAATTCTTTGAACCCTGACAGTCCAGATTTCTCATGGCCAGTGAGGCTTCAACAGCAGGGAAGCTTGATGAAAAGTATGTCAACTCTTGAGTGACACCTTCAACTCAAGTAATAACTGGCCAAGACTGGCTTTGGTGATGCTTTGGAGCCAAGGGTGAGGGGACAGTAGAACAGACTCCCACCACGCATGAGCTGGTGGGACAAAGTTTAGGAACGTTCACTTTAACCATGCCCCCTCTTTGAACTAGAAGCAAATATGACATTTTTAGGGTCACAAAGAACCCCCTCAGCACTGATTTGAAGACCTCCTTTTCACCTGCAAACAAAGAAGCTGCTCACATGCACTAACCATCTGGGACAGACCAGGAATAAATGCTGGCTGTGGAGGCACAGCCTGGTCTGAAAGCAACCAATAACAGCAGTTTCTGAAGGAGTTAATGTCAGAGTTTTCCACCATCATCCTGCACTTCCATCCAGTTAGGGCAAAACCAAGGTAAAGCATTAATCAGATGTCTAGGGGACTCCAGAGAGGACAGAGGTGGAAGGCTGAGAGCTGAGGCATATTATATTTCAGAATCAAACCCATCCCAGATTGCTGGCTTCTAACAGTTTGCTCTTTATTCCTGAAGGAGAAAGCTATTCAAAACATGAGTGGAAATAAAGAGGGGCATTCCTGGGTTGAAAGAACAAGGAAAGTGCTATAAGATAAAAAGGGGAAAAAAAAAAAAAGCTTTCAGCCAAGCTTAAATACCAAAACAACAGCAGCCGCCGGTCCCACGAAGGCATAGAGAAGACCTCCCTCTAATGACAGCCAGCAGCTGGAAAATGAAGAGAGAAAAGAAAGTTACTCAGTGGCTAGCATCACTGACAGGTGCATGTTTGCTTCTTCTCTTTGCCTGTAGAGTTCATCTTGGGAGGTGATACCCCATGGCAAAAAAGTCTCAGACTTTACAAGCAAGCAAGTTTTGTTTCCCATTTCTCCTGAACTTGCATAAAGGTTCATTTGCCTGGGGGTCTGCCTGCAGGATGGCATTTCATTGTCGACAGAGGAATACATGCAAAATTAATGATAGTCCTCTGTTTCAGACCAGGTCCTGGAAGCAGTTGCATCCGTTTGCTGGCAAGATGATGCTCCTGTCCTACTCACTCAGGCAAGAGTAGAAACAGTGGAAATTGCCCCTCACTCATTTGCTGACCACTATGCCTGCAGGGGACTCAGGTCCAGGAGTGCGGTGCATTTCTTCTCCTGGATCCTCCCTTTGAGCTTGCTGCCATGGGGAAATTTTGCAACACAGCAGCGAGGCAGGAATTCACAGCACTCCTTAAGTGGATGCTCTTAAAGAATGAGCTGAACGTGAGTTGTGTGGTGCCTCTTTTGGAAACCACCTTGTTCCTTCCCCCTCACACCATGTAACCTGAGGACTTCTCCTTTCTTCACTGACCACGTGTGGAATTTAGGCTCCTAAACTGCCTGGTGCCTATAGAAACTGAGGCAGCTCTTCTGACTAAGTGTTGATGTCTGCCCTATTGGTGCTACCACAGAGCCAGTCACTCTTGATGATATTCCTAGTCAGCAGAGATCCAAACAAAAGGGTCCAGGATGAGGCATCTACATTCAATCAGGTGAATCACATCCTGAACTCCATTGACTGCCTTGACCAGATCTTCACCATCCAAGTAAGCAGTGCACCTAACCCAGATGGAGACAGCACTGGGGAGTTGAATCCAGTCTCTCATGTAAACTCCAGGTGTGAATATACTCCAGGTGTCCCCACAGAGCTCCTACTGCACTGTACCTTCACATTCAGATCTCACGGCACACTGACATCCCCATACTGACACACTTGGTGTAAAACAACAACCAGAGAGAGGCAGGGGAAATCTCACCCTGCTCCCATCCTCAGAGCTGAGTATCACAGGGTGTCTGGATAGCCAACAGGGATTTTCAGATTTGTCTGTAAAGTCAGGAAAGAAACACTTTTTCACTGTGAGAGTGACAGAGCACTGGCAAAGGATGAGCAGAGGGGTTGTGGAGTCTCCATCCTTGGAGACATTAAAAAACCCAGGCATGATCCTGGGCAGCCAACTCTAGGTGACCCTGCTTGAGCAGCAGCCTGGTTGGACCTGGGGGCCTCCAGAGATCCCTTCCCACCTCAACCAGTCTGTGACTCTGCGACAGTCATGAACAGTTACGGCAGCACTGGAGCTGAAATTTCCATTTTGTGGGGAATCAAGCAATTCAGAGCATGGACACATAAACTAGGTGCTTCAGGGCAAGTGAGGATGCAAATTTACACTGTGTCAGCAACCCCACGGAAAGTTTGAATGCTTTGACATCGCAGTACCCTGGAGAAAATGTGCGATGAAGTAATCCTGTTTTAGCAGTAAACTACCGTGCATTTACCACAGGAGAAGAGCAGGCAACCACAATGGAGCGAGGACTTTCTCGAATCTCTTAACCCAGCTAACCCTGCAGTAATTCAGCTATGTGCCTGTACTCTCAGCAATATGGTTTCATTCTGCACCAGAAGCAAACTGATGCTGCCTTTCAGAGTCTCCCAGGAAACAAAGCCTTCCTGGAAACATTTCAGTTTTGTTGATCAGCTTCATATGTTTTTGTATCAATTCTGACTTGCAAAAAATGTTATTTTTTCGCCCCGAAACACAGAACATTTGGGAAAAGAAAAAAAAAAGTATTTAAAATTGAAAATTGAAAGCAGGACGTTCTGTTTCTCTCTGAGGCCTGCATTTTGTTTATTTCTAAATTAAACCTTTAATGTGTTAATTTAATCAATTCTGATTTCTTCCTGATAGCAAGTTGCTCTGTCACAAACTGTCTGAGCGGCTGTAATAATAAAACGAATAATCAGCTGGGGAGGGAGGGAATAAGAACGAAGCTTTGGAGGGCTGCAAAAACTGCAGGTCTCCGTAAATGCGAAGCGAGGGCAGGGGGAACCAGGAGGGCTCCCAAATCCCAGTCCTCACCCGGACCCTTTTCTCCAACGCTCCATCCTTAATTTTGAGACCATTTTTCCCAGGGTCTCTTCCAACCGACAGCTCAGCTGAAGAAAGGGGCTGACAGTCCTGCAGTCCAATTAGTGATGAGGACTTGGTGCAATGAGGGCTCTCATTCATGTCAGGTCCCTGGCAGCCCCTCTTCCCCTCTGAGCATCAGATTTTCTGAAGGCGAGTTCACACATCACCAAACACTCGTCCTTATCCCTTCTGACTGCCTGACCTCCCTGCCACAGAGCTTAATCGAAGCACTTCCAAGGCTGTCAGAGGTGGTGGTTGACAGCAAGAGAAGGGAAAGTGTGAAGTGATATCCAAGAAGGGGAATGGGCAGAAAACTCCAGCAATATATTAGTCTAGTGGAGATGCTTTTAGCCTTGCGCCTGCAAGGCACAGAAATATTTGCATTTCGCTAAGAGGTTCCCCAGTACTTGCCAAGGGATGTCTTCACAGATCTCTTAAATAAAATTACCACTGGAAGGGAGTAAGTGAATGGTTTAACAATGCTTAGCAGCTCCAGACTACTATTTCTAAGCAGTGCTTCCCTGACTGACAGCAGCTCTTGTGTTCAACGTGAAAGACCTCTTTGCAAAACATCTGATCCTTTTGTGAATCTGCCACAGCAAAGACGTGAGATGGACGGCCTTTGTCTTGGTCCTGCGAAGAGCTGACTTCCACCAAGACCTTCTTGACTACACCGTACAGCTCTGCCAGCAACAGGTCTCACCTCAATCGTGTCTAAAATTAAGCAGCCCCAACGCAACAGCCAACATATTTGTATAACTAAGACTACAGCTGGGAATCAGGGCTGTCCTTGCTGTCCCACCAGTGTTAATTTAGAGATTAACATAGAAGCTGCTGAGATACCTGTGGGTGACAGAAGCCCTGATGCAATGACATACAAGGACCCCTGGAAATTTGCTGTGTCCTGGCACTGCTCTCAGAAAACTTTTTGTGGGCTGTCTTGTGGGGAAGAATATGAGTTCCCAGCAGCACAATCGCAATTACTCAGTTCAAGCTTTAGGAGGCAGTTTATCAAGCTTTAGAGGTCCAGAGTCAGTCCCTGGAGTACCGGCTAAAAGAAGAGTTATTATTCAGGCATTCAACCTAATACAAGGAGGTGAGCAGTGGGGGATTCTCTAGACCTCCATTATCTCTAAGACTTTCTTTGAGACTGGAAGTACAGCCTGTACCCTACCCCAGCAGCTCTCAAAACAACTGCAAAATCTCCTTTCAAATGCTGTTCAGATAAGAAAAGGGAAAAATCCCCTTGTGTCCTCCTGCCCTCATTGTAGGTGGAGAGTTCATAGCACTCCAGAAGAAGTGTCCTGAGCAATAAAGGCCTCTGAGTGAATGGCTGCTGGGGAATCACCACTCAGAAAACAACAGAGACACAGTCCAAACCCTGCAGTATATATTCAATTTTTAATTTGAACTTCTCTCTCCCTTCTCATCTTACCACTCGGCAGCCCAGCACGGCCAGCTAAAGGGTAAATATTATCTACAACCTTCCCATACTTAGCACTGTCTCTGATCTTTCTGCCTTACAGCTTCGAGACATGGCCAACCCTTCGACTACTACGACGTCTTGATGGGACAGGCCTCCATACTGCTGCTTGTTGTGTTTTTATCATTACAGAATAGCTTCATCCCATGTACAAAAAAAAAGACAGGACAAAGATGGGTGAAATCTTGTTTCAGGCCCAGGTAGACCACCCTGTTGGAGGTTCCTCCCTTAACTTGCTCCACTGCAGTTAGCCACCTTGGCATACGCTGCAGATGAACAGTTTCAGTCATCATGACACAGAGACACGTTATGCATTTCACACACCGTCCCTTCCACCAGCTTTGCCCTGGGAGTCCGTAACACCAAGATTAGAGCTGCAATGCCTTCAACAGTTGCAGCTGTCCTGAAAACTTTCTCATGACCATGTCCCATAGATGGATGTCAGGGTTTTTTTACCACTGTGAGTGGGATGAGGAAAAAAACTGATGTTGAGTGTCAAATCCTGTGCTCAGCTAAATATCAGAGCCCTGCTTTGTCTTAATGCCCATCTCCACAAGAAAACCAACGGGTACTAATGCACTGCTCTTAGGATCCAGAAATTGTAAGGTTGGAAGACACTTTGAAAGACACTGTGAAGTCCCTTGTGGTTTATCATGGCAGCTTTTGTCCCCTGCTTCACAGGGAGGGACGTGCTGTGGCTAATGTCCCCTTCCTTCTGCAAGATGGAAACATCGTGCCTTGAAAGTCTGCCACTGCCCTGTGCATGCCCTATACTAACTAGAGACAAAGCTAAAATAGTTCCTGATCTCTAGCTCCAAGCTTTGCAACTACCTCACACATTTCTGCAATGGCCAGAAACCAACAAGCATCCTGGGACAAGCTTCCATCCAAGTCTGTATTCTGTTTATATGCCTTTAGCATTAGACAGTCTTAAATCTAGGTCTGAACAACCTCAAGTTTTGGAGTTCAGCTCTGAAATTACTGCTATGTAATGTTGACTTTGCTCTAGAGGCAAGGTAAAACCAAGGACCTCCCCACACATAAATATAAGAGAGCTTTTATGCCTTTTGAGCAGGAAAACAGGGATAAGTGTGAATGCACTGCAGTCTGTTGGGGCACCCCTGTTGGGGCTTGATCCACATGAATATTTGTTTCATGTTTTAAAATGCACTAATGTGCAAATGTAACTCTCGTTATAGCGATGCTCAGTACCATTTTACGCTCAGCATCATGGTTCATGAACCCACCACGCCATCCACATGGCGCAGCAGCGTGCACCCACTTGCCCCTTGCTGCGTGGAGGCAGGGCACGGACTACTTAACCATGAGGACATCCACGATTCTTGGGGTAGAGATGTTGGCTTGAGTGCATGACTGCAAGCTAGCTCTGTTTAGCTCTGGCTCTCAGTAAAGCCAGCAGCAGGAATTACAACAAGATGGCAGCGTTAGGAATGTCTGATGGGCTCTCTGTGGTTGAGAGGAACTGTTGCTCCTCTCACGACTTTGCTGGGACTCACCAGCTTTACCACACACTGGGCTGCAGCATGGAAGGGGATGAAAAGAGGACCAAACCGGACTTGCTGGAGCGTGAAGGTCCCCTGCTATTCTGGTGACAAGCACCCTGACAGCAGAGCTAGAAAATAGTGTCACTTGGGCTGCAGCTCCTGCTGGGAGCATAGGATCCCCTGTCATTCCTCAGGCAGCCAGCCAGCCTGCCAGGCAGAGAGGCAGGCAGCATCCAGCCCTTGGATGCAAGAAGCAGCAGAGTCTTTAGGGCTGAAAGGAGTCAGAGGATTAGCAGCAAAAGGAGGAGAGCTGGTGTGGTTAAGCATCCCCTGGGAACGATGGAAAGTCAGCGCAGCCTGTTGGCCACCTTGCCGGTGTGCCAATCTGAGAGCAAAGCACAAGTCCAGCAGGTTTTGTCATGCGTTGACACCCTTTTGGCTGCAGTCTGGGAGGGCTTTGCTCTGGTGTGGGGAGATGTTGGCACACAGTGGTGCAGGGCAGTGAAATAGGGTGTGCTTTCCTGCACGTCCCTCCCTTCCCTGCCCAGGATCTTTTGTGTGGTCAACGTTGACGACGAAACTCTGCGGTGGCCCTTAACCGTTAATGGGGAAGTAGCTACCGAGCTTTTTGCACCAATTCCCACCAGTCTATAAACAGGAAAGGAAGCAGAAATATTTAGGACCTCCCTTCCATTCCCCTGATGCTTGCTCGTTACGAATTGTTCTCATGGACTTCCATGGAGTAAAGCGCCAGAAACAGCAGACCCACAGAAAAGCTAAAGGGCATTTGGGATCTCAGCAGCACTTCTGAAAGCCAGGCTGTGTGTTGTCCTCTTCGGAGTCATACAACAAGCACTGGATCCCTCTCCACCTGAAGCCAAGACACCTGAGCTGGGGCAGGCAAGGCAGGACAGGTACAGCCAATGCATCCTGATGCCAGCACAGGCTTCAGAAATTGTATCTATGGATTTGCATTTGACAAACCCACCTTCCTGAGCCCTCTGTATCATACAGTAATTTAGACTGCAGTGATTTAGACTGCAAAGCAAACAGAGAATGCTGCTGTGCTGTTTTAATACTCTCCTGCAATCAAAATGCAAACTCTGGACCATTTGGTCGTGGGTGTGCAGAATATGGTGGGAATTGAGAAAGAACAGGGATTTCACATGACATTTTCTCAGTGGACCTATCGAACTCTCATCTGGCCACATCTCCAGCTTTTGCCTTAAACATTATTCATGTGGGATTCAAACCAGTGGCCAGGAAGGCTCTGGATAATCATGGGTTTGCAGTAGGGAAGGACCTGATTTATTACAACATAAAATATTATCTTTTGGCTGCCACTATGCATAAAATTTCTAAGCTATCTTTTTAACAGCATAGTGAAAAAATAACACTTTCTTTTTCTTTCTTTTTTTTAAGCTGTACTCATGCTCAGCTCTGAGTGATTCCAGCCTTGCCTTAATGTATTTTTTACCTCTTCACAGTCCTATTCTGTTATTTCTACCCCTGCCTTCCTTCCCCCATTACATGCAAATAAAATTTTCCTAAAGGCAAATCCTGTGGAATTCGGAAAACAGGCAAATTCAGATGCTTTCAAAACCATGGTTTGAAAAACTCATGCTCGTTCTGGTGTCTAAAACTGAGCTGAGCTGTTTTGAAAACCTAGGACTAATCAAGCAAACCATTAAATAGATAAACACAAAAGTTATTTTTAATTTTTAAACATCCTAAACTTTAAATATTCCACATTCCCCCCTAAAAAATAAATTAAAAAAATACTCTATGTAGGAGGTACTTAGATCAAACATGTCATAAATGCAACAGCTAAATCTAACTAGTCCCTGTGAACTCCTTTTTAAAGGAATACGCAATCCACCTCGGCCAGCTGATGCCTTGAAGATGTCTCCTTCCTCTCCCATCATCCCCCCTTCCCTCTGCCATGGGTAGCACACCAGAATTCAGCTCCTACCCTGGGTCCTTCGGGTCAGTGACTGGATTTTGACAAAAAGGATGGAGGGTGAGGCAGGAAGAAAAAGGAAGAAGAGCTCCTTTACTCACTAGTTCACGGTGCCGTACCCCTTGGCTTTAGTAAATCCCACGGAAATGGCAACCACCAAGGCGGGGAGCCCTGCGGAAATGAAACAAGAGAAAACTGGTCATTTAAGCATATGTGCAGCTCTTCTCCCACTCAACCGCATAATATACCCCATTCTTCCCAGTGTTATTCTAGCACCATCTGTCCCAGCCTGGGTCTTTGGCAGAGACTGAATTCAGGACCTTCAGAGCCAAAAGCATGAACCCTTGTTACCTCTGCTAATGAAGTAAATGCCATCAGCTGTAATCAGCTCATATCCTGCTGTGGTCTCAGCAGTTGTGTGGGGACTGACAGTACATGCAGATGCATAAAATATATTTATTTTATTCTTAGGTACACAGGCTGGCCAGGAATATATAAGGGTGTCTCCTGAAGATGGAATATTGAGCCACAACCCAACCCAAAGAAGCTAGCAAGGAGGAGATTAAGGGCTATGTTTGCTCTTAACATAATGTATGATGAACAACCCAGGTTCAAATCTCACCCCAAATGAGACAGAAAAGGAAATGGAAACTGAGTTCCCCCTATCCCAAACAGGTCCCCTAAGTGCTGGGCCGTGATCTATAATAGAGCAGGTCCCTCTGAACAACAATGGAAAAGAGCACCAGAACATCAGGTCTTTCTGCAAACCAGGATACTTCTTCTCTTTCCAAAGACCTGCTCCCTTTTTGTGTCCAAAAGGAGAATAAAATAAGAGAAACCAGCTGCCCTCGAGAAGACACACTTCATCACACGAGTTGCAAAGGATGAGCAAGTTAGTCTGTGGCTGGGACGCCACAATGTACAAAGGACAATTTATCTTCAGAGCATCATGAGCTAACAGTGCCAGCACGGGATATCATTTCAGGTGCATAAGGGGGTGAAGCTATGGCCTTGATCTTACTGCTAGAAGCTCCCATAAAATTAGTGAGGAGTATAAGGAAAACCTGCTGGTTATTGTGCAACCTGCTGGTCATTGGCCTAAAACTCATAAAAAGTTCTGAAATTGTTGGGTCCTTGAACACCTAGGCGCAATCAGAACTAGCAAAAGACACTACAGATTGCTAATAGTCTTCTGATCCTTCTTATCCCTGCCATGGTAAAATGCTCAAGGACCTACAGAGGAGATTGGGTACTTTTCTGGTTCACTAGCCCCAGCCCAGCTCTCCCCTTTCCCTAAAGAAATGCCTAAATAGCATAGAATCATTTGGTTGGAAAAGACCTTTAAGATCATCGAGTCCAACCGTACCTGTCCACTACTAAACCATGTCCCTAAGTGCCTCATCTACCTGTCTTTTAAATACCTCCAGGGATGGGGACTCCCCCACTTCCCTGGCCAGCCTGTTCCAATACTTGACAACCCTTTCCATGAAGAAGTTTTTCCTAATATCCAATCTAAACCTCACCTGGCGCAACTTGAGGACATTTCCTCTCATCCTATCACTTGCTACTTGGGAGAAGAGACCAACACCCACCTTGCTACAACCTCCTTTCAGGTAGTTGTAGAGGGCGATAAGGTCTCCCCTCAGCCTCCTTTTCTCCAGGCTAAACAACCCCAGGTCCCTCAGCCGCTCCTCATAAGACTTGCTCTCCAGACCCTTCCCCAGCTTTGTTGCCCTTCTCTGGACACGCTCCAGCACCTCAATGTCCTTCTTGTAGTGAGCGGCCCAAAACTGTATTCAAGGTGCGGCCTCACCAGTGCCAAGTACAGGGGAAGGATGACTTCCCTGGTTCTGCTGGTCACACTATTTCGATATAAGCCAGGATGCTGTTGGCTTTCTTGGCCACCTGGGCACACTGCTGGCTCATATTCAGCCGGCTGTCGACCAACACCCCCAGCTCTCTTTCTGCCAAGCAGCTTTCCAGCCACTCATCCCCAAGCCTGTAGCAATGCATGGGGTTGTTGTGGCCCAAGTGCAGGACCCGGCACTTGGCCTTGTTGAATCTCATATTGGCCAGTAAATCTGGTTCTTCAGCTACAGAGGACTCTATGTGGCTTTTTATAGCCCTCCTCCTTGTGACACAATGAATTAAGCTGTCTCAATGCTAAAGATGGGCAAATACCATTAAGAATTAGCAGGATCAGCAGCCAGCTAGGATTAGTGCTTCTTGACAAGACTCTAATTCGTGTGCTGTAGAGGTCACGGCAGGCGGCTGCAGAAGACACTGTAGATCGAAGGGATATGCAGGCACAGCATCCAAACAATAATCCTGCTGGCGAGGTGGTCACTCAGCAATACAAATCATCGCAAGATTGATTAATAGTGAGGGTCTGCAGCCAGCTGGGAGGTATAAGGCCAAGTTGGCTGGAATATACAGCCTTTGAGAGTTATCATAAAGGGAAGCGTTTCTCTTCCCATATGAGATTTCCAAGCACAGCTCATGATTGATCAGTCCCAAACCAACAGGCAGTGGGTTTAAAAGATGTATCTTTTTTTTTCTTTACATTTTTTTCCCCTTTTCTTTTTTTTTCTTAATTGACTATTGCTCCTCTTGCTGAGCCTCCTTCACACCTCATCTGGATGTATCCTGGGTGCTGTATTCACTACGATGCCATCAATATGGCATCCCATGGCAAGCACACCAAGAAACCACATGTGAAAGGACTTTTTCAGGAGTATAGCTTGATGCAAGAGGCCCTGTGAAAGAGGAAAGTTGGCTAAGACTCCACCAAAAATAGCACCTTGTTCTTTGCAAAATGCTTCTCTTAGACGTGATAATTATGCAGAAATACAGACTCAGGCTGTAAACTCATCAGCTTACAGGGACTGGCTTGTACCGAGACTGGGTAGGAGCCCCAGCTTGTGCTGAAAATGGATCTGTACAAGCAGCATTTACTGAAGGTGGTAGCCATGCTACGGTAGCTAAGCCAAAGAGCATCGTAATGAGGGGTGCTGTACTCCTCCGTCTTGGGAGAGCTGTTAATGGTCTAATCACAGTTAGCTGTGATTAGACTGAAAAAAAAAAGATCAAAACTTTTAATCTATTTTTTGATTATTTGAAAGAAAGCTATTCTTAACTGGTCTGTTCAATATACTGTGTGTGGTTTCTATCAGCCATTCATGCTACATAGTCACAGGCAATGTTTTGGGCACTTTCCGCAGAAAGTGAATTTTACGTTCACAATTCCAAATAAATGCTTTAGAAACCTGTTTCGAAGAGTTTTTGTACTGCCAGGTCAGAGGAGACTCAGGTCATGTGTTCACCATGTCCCACTAGAAAAGGTTGTTTGCTAATAACTACCAAGAACCGTAACTGTTATGAACAACTGAAGACCCACTCAGACCCTGAGCTATGGCAGCATTAAAAATCCAGTTGTGGAAACTATGACATGGTCGTAAAAAAGCTGACAAAATTATTTCTTATTTACTCGGGCTAAATATGATGACTGAATTGTTTCTAGGGAACAGTTTGTCTGTCTGTTCTAAATAATAATACCAAAAAAATGCTAATTGCTGAAAACTCTTTTCTAGAAAGGGAAAGTTGCATACCCAAGAGGAGAACAAAAAAACAGGGAATAAACCTCACTGCTGATGAAAACCGCTGTAGTTTCAATGAGCTACAGCTGACAGCATCTGAGAACTTGGCAAAGACATCTAGAACAAGGGCTTAGAGAAATGCTAATGTGCAAAGGGGGAAAAGGGGGAGAATCAGCCCATGACAAAGTGAATTGTGCTAATTATTTCAGATTATGCTCTTTAAAACGTATTTTCGGCCTCTTTCCTCTTAGAAGTGCCATTAATCCCAGCTCTACAGCTGAAGTCTAGCAGGATGCTAAATATCAGAAATTCCCTTGCTGCCTTAATAGGCGCGAGTGTTCTTCATTTCTTGTCCTAACCTATTCCAAATGGTTATTATGCATCATTTATCAGCCAGTGCATCCTAGCTCAGAGATGACTACATTTTACTAGCAGTGCAAATTATGCTTCTACACATGTAGGGTGTTTTTTTTTTTTAATCTGTACAGACTACAAATGTGAATGTTGCTCACCCAAAATAACATACCCACCTGTCCCAGCTTTTACAAATCAAAAAAAATCCCTTTTTATTACCTAGAAAAGCTATTAGTCTGTTGCATTTGATATCCCTGATGTTCCTTGAGTCACAGAATGTTTGTGTATAAACATATGCATGAACACACACAGGCGAATGCAGCTTTGCATGTATGTGGCTATGCTCCTGCTACACACAAACACTGTATTTCAATACGACAATTTATTTTTTTTTTGTCAGCAAACGCTAGGAGTGAAAACTTAAAGGGATGCAGGTGCTGGAACGAGGACGGCTCTTGCTGTGCCAGAATAAATCACATCAGGGCGCTTGGTAAGCATCAGAAATATCTTGCCTGGGGTGAAATGCTTGACTTCAGTAGTAAAACGAGACACTAATACAGCTCAGACATACAACGCTTTCTCTCTCCCTTTCTCTTTTTTGCCTACTCGCTTTTGAGCAACTTTTTGTTCAGTTGCTCCTTTCAAATGCACGCTTGTTATTGCTTTGAAAGCCCAGGTTATGGGTTTGTGTTTGTTTTCTATTACAGAATGCATCATTTAAGGCTAATAAATTAAACATACAGAAGAGGCAGAGGGAGCAAAATTAGTTACAAGCATCTGCACCGGTCTCATAGTTTATTTGTCTACGAAAGGCCCTGCTGCCATGGAGACAGGATTTCAGAGCTTGCTTCATTCCGGGTTGCACATGGAAGGAGACAGCGAGAGAGAGAAAAGGAAAAAGCAAGACAGACACCCAAACCCAGGAGAAGCCACCCCCAGCACACCCTTTGAAAAATCAACCGCTCTCAACTCATCTATTTTGTGTGACCCTTGGGTGCACTGGGCAGCAGGCAGGACTTATGGTTCTTGCTCATGTTATTTTTAACCATCTCAGCCCTTCTTGACATCCCCAAAAGGGTTGCAAGCACCCTCTGCCAAGCCTTCTGCAGAGAATCAGTCCCTCTTGTAGTCCAGACCCTCTCTGCTCTGCATCCCGGGGGGAGGACAGCTCTTCCCCTCCACCCCGGGGGAGCTGGTCCGCAGACCCAGGATCCTCACCCCATCCGAGACACAAGAAGCGCTTGCGGATGATGCGGTTCCGTAACCGGCCCGTCACGGCCATGTAGGACTGCCAAGCCTCGGTCAGCACCCAGCAGAAAGAGGAGAGGAAGAAGAAGTGCAAGAAAGCCGCCACCAGCGTGCATATCACCTGGAGAGAGGAGGAAAGGAGGACACGTGAGAGGAGCAGTAGGTGGAGAGAGCAGCACGTAGGAGAGCAGAAGGAGCAGGGAGATGCTTCCAAACCAGGCTCTGGAAGGCAAGGTCATGGAGGTCAGGACACAAAAAGACATTTTAGGAGGAGGCAGTCTGCCCCACAAGCTTTGACCTAGCAAAGGACCAAAGCATTTGCTTCAAATTTAACTATTGCATGGAAATCAGCTGCTTTTAAGCACGAGCTCTAAGATAAACCCATGGTTAACACTTTTGCTGAAATCTGAGCCCATGTCCCATCCTGGTGCTTTCTTGGCTTCAGCAAGTATATTTATTTTCCAAATGATCAAAACCATTGCCACGATCCTTTCGGGGAGGACAGAGCGGTTAGTAAGCTGTGAACTAATCTCAGCTCAAAAGGTTTGCAAAGCACCATGTCACTGGCAGCCAAGCCGCAGAAATTAAATCAGAGGAAGGCAATTTAGATGGCATCCCTGCCAGGGAAGGATCACTGAATGAAAGAGTTAAGCCGTGAGAGCTGGGTGAAACCATGGCTGCCACGGGCTGGTAAGGACTGCAAACATGAGAGGTGCAGAGTTGTCCAAGAGCATATAACTACTAGCAGACAGGAAAAAAAAAAAGAAAGGGGGAAAAAAAAGCAACCCTACATTAGAATGAATTTCATAATGGTGAGCTTTACTACTCGGTGGGGAAATCTCTCAAAGGAAATGCAGGGAGCTTAAGCCATTTAAAATTAAACTGGGGAAAGTACTAGCAAATGCATTATGAAGAACAATCCTGTAGTGCCAGGGAGATGGACTGGAAAGCTGACAAGCTCGTCTTTGTTTTTAACTCAGCAAGGCCAAATCTTTCACTGGTGCAAATTGGTGCCGCTCTGTTTAACTCTGCCAGAGCTGTGCTTAATTTCCACCATCTGCGAGTCGGAAACCGTGAATCAATGTACTCAAGAAGAAAATGATGGAAAGAAACTCCAGTGGCTCCCAAGGAGAAGGGAAAGCAAATAGACTTTACAAGTGACTCTGGATGAAAAAAATGGCTTAAGGCATTCAGGGCAGGGGGAGGGCGAGGTTTATAATGAAGAATTTCTCTGCTTTGAGTTATATCAGAAAACATGGACTTTGGGTTTACGGTCAATGAACCTTCCTCTTTTTTCATCCACCAGCATCTTTTAGCACAGAGCTCTCATGCACGGAGTGTCTTTTATCATGATTTTATCGGATTGCTCTCGATTCATACACTGGCACAAACCGACGTTATCAGAGGTTGTGAATAGAAGTAACTGTGTGTTCTCTGAGACAGGAACTGTCTTTTTCTTCCATATTTGTATTTGACACCAAAACCCTTGGTATTCTGCCTATATATGGATTCTGGATGACAGTTCAGTACCAATAACACAGCTCAATAGGATAATTTCAAGTAACTTTCACATTTTAAAAGAATCCTAAAAAGGTCATTGCTATTCATCAGCTTACAGACCTACATAAAAAAGTTACGAACACAGGATGCTTTCTGGAATGTATTTTAAGAGACTGTTATTTTAGAACTTTTTTTTTTGGCTAACATCAGATACAACACTTCATTTTACCGTTTTGAATTTGTTCTGCACCAACATGGTTCTGCCCAGTTTGCCAGAAGTTTGTAAAGGGGAGAGAAAATCTTCACTTTCCAATTTTACACCAGAGAGATACATTTTCTGGGTATTTTTTCTCAGTCAGGTAGTTTTGATAGAAAGGGAAGGAGAAGAGAGGAGGGGAGCGCAACAGAAATATGCACATCTCAGCTGGGCCAGTATAAACCCATTGCCTCAACTGAAACTAGGCTGTGAACTTGGCCAGCTGATGGGCAGGCACCTATTTGCTTCTCCTACCTCTGCTGCAGGTTTTTCTTTCCTTGTAAGGAAAAAAAAAATCTCCATGAAGGCCTAAGCACAGGGATATGATGTCCCAAGCTGCTGCAGAAAGATCTAGCAGAGCTTGTCATTCTGTCAAGGCCATTAGCCCTTGTTTTGCTTTAAGAGGAGAAATCTGTTTCCTTGCAGCATGTAACCATGCCTTTGAGATACGGCCAGTTCATGCAGCATTCACATCTTTTGTATCACGTTACTGCTGACTGTAATTTTTTAGCCTTTTCCCAGGCCTTTCATCTTCAAAAAGCTTAGCAAATCCAGGCGTGGAGTCTTGCCTTTAAGGTTACATGGATGGAAATCAAGGGAGAATTTGGCATTTCCAGGGAAACTAATACTATAGAAATTCTCCCAGAGTAACTGCAATTATAAATCAATCACCAACATTTTAAGACACTCCATTATCAATAATTGAATGTGAATAAATTCCTAATTTACACTCCTTCGTCTCTTCTCTGTATAGTTTTCTTTCTCTGTTCCCTGCCAGAGACTGTTTACTAGATGGCTGAGCGGAAATCCAAGAATAACCTTTCTATTTATGGTGTTTCATGCATATGTATGTGCAAAGAGCTAATCTGCCTCATGCAATTGCAGCCGGGATCTTCAAATCCCCTCTAACAGCTCTGACAGCGAACACCCAGAGTAATGTGAGAAAAAGCACGAGGGAGAACCTGGGCTCACAACCGTGCTCTGAAGGAGGTGGGAGAGGGTGAAGACATCCACCTCCTGTCCTGGGGTGAAGAAGACTAACCAGAGAGGAGGTCCAGCCATGGTTTGCCGTGCTGAGCATCCCTCAGCGTTTCTTTCTATGGGAAGAAGCTCCCAGCACACACTTGGGGTTGCAGGCAACGCACCCAGGGAAAGCGAGAGCTTAATTCACCCTTTCTCCACCTCTCACCCTGAGAAAACCATGTTGGCCATGAAAGAAAGCTCTGCTTTGCAAAGTTAATTTCTGAAGGGCACTTTAATAGGAGCAGAGCTGGCTGGCTGCATCTCTCCACACTTCTCTCTACACATCTGACTCAAGCAGCTGTAAAGCTTTCCCTAAAACATAACCTAACCCTAACCCCAAGGGCCCTACATGGAAATGAGCTTCTGTGATTCATTAAACCCTGGGGCTTCTCTGTGGAAATGCTTCCAAAAGTGACAGCATGCTCTGGCTGCCAAAATAGATGCTCGAAAAAACTGGCCGGTCACTGGTTACTGTTAATTAAAAACTAAATTTTGACTTCTGATTGTGGCTTTGGCAGCGGGAGTAGTGGAGGACACTTCTTGCCTCACTTTTCTGCTTAGCAGAGTTAGGATGGTTGGAGCACTTGGAGAGGTGGGAAGATGTACAACAGGAAAATACTAATGACGAGTAGTGATTTGTTATGTCAGACACCAACGGGGAGACTGAAAGTACTTTAGCTGGAGAAAAGTCATACAGGCAACGCGCACCTCTCCAGCTGGGTCTGTAACGTGGGGAGGCACGTACGTGCAACCAGCACACGTGGCTTGAAAATCCACGTTACATCTTGCCTTTACTGCTCGAGTCAAACTGTGAGCTGCAGTGAGTCCCTCACGGCCCCTGGCTCTGCAGTGTGCACAGCGCGTCTGGCAACACTTCCTACCCCAAAAAAAGGTAGTTTTTGTGTCTGTGTTTGTTAACATCTGCCAAGTACTTTAAGCTCAGGATATAAAAGTTGCTGGAGAAAAGCTGAGGTGTTGATTTTTTTTTTTTTTTAAAGCCTTTTCTCAATCTGTCTTTGTAATTTTTGGAAAATAAAATGGTTAAAGCCTTGAATTAACCATGTTTCTTTACTGTGCCATGTGCCAGCTACTCTAGGCAGATATTCAAAAATATCACATTGGTTTTAATCAAAGCCCCGAGGATGCTGACAAATTATCAAAGAGAGAGCGAGAGAGAAAATTGAAATCTGCCATTTAGTCGTGTCTTTGACATGTCGCTAATTAACAGATGGAGGAAAAATGAGGAAGCGCTGCCTGAATGGATCCTTTCAGTGCTAAATCAGAGGAAAAGCAAACAAACAAACAAAGCCCAACTGATCTCCTACCTTATTCCGGGTCTGGGTCTGTCCGATCAGGATGAGAGCGTTGGAGGAGATGATGGACAGGCAGAAGTTGATAAGAATGACAGAGCGTTCTGAGCGAATATACCTGCAGCAAGAGAAGAGGGGGAGGGAGATCCACCCTGTTACAACTTCATTAAGTTATCTCTGAAAAGCATCAACCAGGTGCAGGTTGCACTGGGCCAGGCTCTACAGAAGGCCATGGTAAGAGATTGCCCATTTCCTGCAGATCTTGTATGTTATACAGACAAGAACAAGGGGAAAAGGGAGGGGGAAGAGCTTGGGTGTAGTGCTCAGCCCACAGATCTCTCCATCCTCCCCCATCAATGCTGGAGTTATGAGCATAAGTCAACAAACTAGGGGCCAGCCTGGTCCCTAGTCTGAGCCGCTCCTAAAACAGTAGAGTGCTGCAAGTCTTCTTCAGTTCTGCTTACTTGAAAGGGGACTTGAAAAGGAGCTTAAAAGAAAACATACAGGCAACACATGGAAAGATTCCCAAATAAGAAGAGCCACAGGCATGCTGGTGATGAAAGCAGATTACGAATGCATGCACCTTCACAACAAAGTGTTTGTGATTCAGCATTCCTCTTTGTTTAACCTAACAACCAGTCCTGAAGTGAGAAGTATTTGTGGCTTTTTTTTTTTTTCTCCCAGACTCTCCAGTTTAACACTTCTCAAAACTAGGCCAAATACATAACTGCAGCTGTGGGTCTGGGACATTAGGGATCCAAGTTAGGAAGCTGTTGCCTTCAGCACCTTGCAGGAGCAAGCTATTTGTCG
Organism: Balaeniceps rex; assembly: GCA_013401315.1. NCBI lineage: Eukaryota > Metazoa > Chordata > Aves > Pelecaniformes > Balaenicipitidae > Balaeniceps > Balaeniceps rex. The sequence continues at coordinate 149,015 of VYZW01058399.1, read as the reverse complement.
TTTCTGATTTGCAATGTGCAGCACAGCACCAACTTGCTGATGAGGTATGTGCACGACAATTAATTCAAACCACTGGCTACGGAGGAAAATTTCTTTGAAGGTGCTTTTATGCCTTCAAGGGAATTGCAAAAGTGCAAGTCCTCAAGGATTGACTCAGGACCTGACCAACACTCATACACGTGAATAGTCTCAGTGATTTGGCAAGTGCCCTGCCTGAATACCAGATGAGTGAAGAATAGATGCTGATGCTTATAGAAATTAGAAACAGATCTATTAATCAACCAGCTCATCCCTGGAGGCTAATGCAGGATTATTTCCTATATTCCAGAACATTGACTATTTATATTGGTAATTTAATGTCATTAACTAATTTTAGCAAGAGTGAGTTGGTCGTGCTTTGGTTGCAGAGTTTTGAGTTTCTGACTAGGTGGGCAGGACGAGTCTACTGCACGTGTGCTTTCTGTCAAGGGTAAATCTGTGCTTTAGACTTACTGAAGGCTGCAAAACTTTGATTTTAACTTCCTTCTGAGTTTTACCTTCAGACAAACATGAACATTGATGATATGCTTTCCTGGATACAAAAAAGTCACTGATGCAAAGTAGCCTGAACTTATACTTAGTCTGTCGGAAATCTGGTTTATAGGTAGTTCTCCCTGAAACTCACCCAACCCCAGAACAGACTACAAAATTCAGGCTTCCAGCTCAGCTAGAAACTGGGTTGACTGCCTGCAAAATGAGCCTCTGGTTCCTTTCATCGCCAATCTGATCCCAAATTTCCCCATTTCATTGGACTCAATACAATGCTGTGCATCACCTGGACCCTATTCCATTTGTGACTGGAGGGTACTGAGCCATCAATCTATCTATGCTTTGACTGTGTGAAGTAAAACATCGAGTCTCCAGTCAGCAGCTTCTTAGGGGATAGAAAGGGAGATCTGGACTCTGTTCTGGTGGGAATGAGATGTAATAAATCTGTGTAGCAACACTATGATCCAACTGGCATTAGTGTGCACTTTGAAAGTCTTTTCTGGTCAAAAAAGGTAAGAAATGAATTGACCATAAGTATAGTCTGTATGTGAGCATAAGGGAAGATAATCCACCTGTCTTCAGACTTTTTCCCCCTTTAAATAAGCCTATTCTTTCTCCATACTTCCCTTCAGGCACTGATAGTCCATCCTGTTCCCCAGATCCCTGAACCTCCAAAGAATGAAATGTGGGTTGGCAATGTGTGGAATCACAGAATCAGAATAATTTAGGTTGGGGAAAAACCTCTCGAGTTCCCAGTCCAATCCTCTGCCCAAAAAAGGGCTAATTTCAAAGTCAGATCAGGTCTCTCAGGGTCTTGTTCAATTACGTTTTGAAAATCACCAAGAACAGAAATGCCACCACCTCTCCTGGATGACTTGTTACAGTGCTTAACTGCTTTCCTGGTGAAGGATTATTTTTCTTTATATCCAGCTGGATTTTTTCCTGCTGCAGCTGGTGCCTCTAGACCTTTTGCCGTATACCTCTGCAAGTTATTTGACTTCTCTGTGGCTCCTCCTTAATAGCCTCCTCTTCTCCAAGCTAACCAAGCCTTGTTCCTTTTGCCTCCTTTTACATCATGTGCTCCAGCTCCCTAAGCATCCACTGGACTTGCTCCAATGTGCTGACATCTCTTGTATTGGGGGAATCCAATACTGGGCATACTTTTCCAGATGTGGCCTCAAGAGTGTCAAGCAGAGGCAATAGTCAATTCCCTTGACCTGTTGGCTATATTCTTGCCTATGTAGCCCAATATAATGTGGACCTTCATTGCTGCACTGGTGCACTGCTGATTCATTTCCAAATTGTTGCCCACTAGGACCTGCAGAGCCTCCCCTATGGAGGCATTACCAACATTACCAAGCCAGTCAGTCCTGAGCCCATCCTGCTCCATACGGTTATTCTGTCCCAAATGCAGGACTGTGCATTTGCCTTTGTTGTACCATTTCTCCAGCCCGTATCTCCAGTTTGCTGAGGTATTTCTGAATGGCAGTGCTACTTTCCAGCATATCAGTCACTCCTCCTAATTTGGCATCACCCACAAACCTGCTGAAGGTGCATTTTACCCCATCATCTAGGTTGTTAAAGAAGATATTAAACAGTATTGGCCACAGTATCAACCCCTGTCAGATGCAACTAGTAACCAGCTCCTGATTAGGCTTCAAACCTTTCACCTTTACCCTTTAAGACTGTATAAACTCCATCTATCTATCAAGCCACCTTAGAAGCCACCAATCCACTGCACAGTTCCCTGGTCTGGATACAAAGATGCTACGGGAGACCGTGTTAAAGGCCTTGGTAATGTCAAAAAATACAACACCTACTTCTCTCCACTGTCCATGCAACCAGTCATCCCATCACAAAAGGGAAACAGGTCAGTCAGGCACAATCTGCCCTCAGTAAATCTGCGCTGTCTATTCCCAATTGTTTTCTTGTCCATCATTTTGCCTGGAAACAACCTTTATAACTACTTGCTCTTCCCAGGGGCTGTGAGTAGGCTGACCAGCCAGTTGTTCTGTGGATTCTCCTCCTTGCCTTTTTTAAAGATGTATAACATTTGCGTTCTTCCAGCCATCGGGAACCTCCCAAGATGACAGAGAGTGGCTCCACAGTAACAGCAGCCAGCTCCCTCAACACCCTCGATGCATCCCATTCAGGCCCATGGACTTGCAAATGTCCAGCTTACTTAAATGGTCCTCAGCTCTCTCTTCCTTGGCCATGGGTAGTATTTTCTTCCCCAGATTCTGTCACTAGGTACAGGTACTTGGGTGCCTGGGAGCAAATCTTGCCAGTAGAACAAGACAACAAAGGCACTGAGTACCTTCACCTTTTCTACTTCCTTCTCCATTAGGCTACTTGCCCCATTCAACAATGGGCCAACACTCTCCTGGGTAATCTTTTGGTGTGGATGTACCTACAGAAACCCTTCTTGATGCCTTTCACATCCCTTACCAGTTTCAAATGCAGCTGAGGTCTGACCTTCCTAATTCAATCCTGCATTCCTGGGCAATGCTTTCATAGTCCTCCTTGGTAGTCTGACCTGGCTATCAAACATTTCCTTGTTGTGCTTCAGCTCAATCAGAAGTTCCCCATTATGCTAAGATGGCCTCCTGCCAAGCTTGCTTTTTTCCTTCCAGTTCTTTTTCTCCAGCACAGGATGCTCCACAGAAAGAAATCACCACTACCATCTAGGCCCTCCGGTCAAAGAAGTCAGGAACTCATATCAGAGAGGGANAACCCTGCAGTCTGTCTCTCTGTCCCCACTACGCTCCCTTCCTCTCTGCAAACACTGAGTCACTCCTGCTTTCTCACTGTGCATACACACATCCTTCCCCGCACAGTCACTTACTCATTCCTGCTACCTCCC
>VYZW01058399.1:122742-138292 GCA_013401315.1 Balaeniceps rex | reverse complement strand
AGTCTGAAGGGCTTGGGAAGATCCTCCTTACTTGCATATTTTGACCAAAGGCACCTCTCACATTTTGAATCTCATTGTGGGGAATTAATGAGGAACAAAACTTTCACCATACTGCTGCAGCGAACCCCACAGGAGCTATTGGGAAGGCTGGCACAAGAGCTTAAGGGATCTGAGACAAAATTTAGTGACATATTCAATGGCTTGAATGCCCAACTGGCATATATACCCGAAGGAGTACAGGTTGATTGAGGGATCTTTACTGGCTGCAGACCAGCTGCAGACTGGAAGCCAAACTGCACTGCAGTGTGGTACTACCTCTCTGTAATGTCCCATCCCTACAGACCATATTAGCTCTGACACGTCCCTACCCCAGCACGCCTGGACAGGTTCCTTGAGTTTGCTCTGTGAAACAGGAGGCTTGGGACTGTCCAAAACCACCACCATAGGTATGCACAAAGGGTTTGGATGCTGAGCTTAATTCAACTTGCTGAAATTATGGAACTGGATTTCAGGTGATGTCTCAGTCCTTTTAACTACCAGCAATTGTGTAGAAATTGCAGGAACAACACGGCACTGACCCTCACTAATCCATCCAGCAAAGGTCCTGCATCTCCCCCACCTAGAGCTTCCCAAAATGCTCATGGAAAGTGCTACCGCCCACATGTGGATTCTTCCTCTTAACTTCTGCAGGGGCTTGGATTACTGCAATTTTTAACATCAACCCATGTGACTGTATTCCCACCCTGAGAATTTACTCCTGCCAAATATTCGTGGAAGGTTAGAAGGAGGTTTTTGGGAACTAGGCAAACAGAAAGAAATTTCAATGAAAATATCAACATTTTAATTAGTCTTCCATCAAATAAAATTGAAATTGGACATATTCCAGGCACTGTGAGTGCTGAAATTTCATATCTTGCTCCTTACAAATTCAAATGTGGAAGGGACTTTCTTCTGGGAACAGAAGCCTCTGATTTTGTCAGGCACTGAGGTAAGGTATGAGAGGGAGAGGTGCAATCTCCAGTATGAAGCCACAGCTTCTCCCTTTGCTGCCTGTGCTTTCTTTCCCACTCTGCAGAACCCAGGTGAGCAACAGCCCTGCCCCACCTCAGAGATGTATGGTCGTGATAAAGGCACTGTGACGCACAAGCTCCTCAGACATGAATTGTTCCTTGCTCGCTCACTCCAAGCTCACTCCCAACCCTTTTTCTCTCCCTGCTCCCCCCTTAAGGCAATATGAGTTCACATCGCACAAATGGTGGCCTGGGATGAGCATCGATTGTGACATTTGATTTAAGTAGGTCTCATTTCACTGACTTTTCATGGGTAACTGGATAAAAGTGGGGGAGGAGCTCCATTAAAGTAAAAAAAGCCTGACATATAACTCACTCCTAAACTATCCAAGAGAAAATGAAGAAATGGAGTTTGGATTTTAAGAGATGAGCAGACTATGTCCCTATATCTCCAACACAGTAACCTTAACTCCCCTCCCTTCCACATCCTCTCTGACAACCCTCTACCCCCAACAACCTCACATTCTTTCACTCCCTTCCCTATCCCCTTTCTCACAACACCCATAATCCCCTCCTAGATTCTCCATCAACTAACTAAGAGGTTGCATGTACTGGACCATTCCTAGGTCAGATGTTTGCTCATTGGCAAGACATTACACAAATGACCACGGGCCAAGTGGAAGCCAGACCGGTGGGTAATAGCTGGTGTCTAGCTGCAGCCCTTCCCACAAAAAAGACCCTGATCTGTACCTCCTGCTGTATCCTTCAACCAAACTTTCACAAAACCCATGCCCACCAGAAGGGCTCTTTCTGAGGAGATGCTATGAATCTTATCCCTTCTTCCTACAGAGAAGAGATGGTTGGTCCAGCCCTGATGGATTTTTGTTGGCATAATGAGGGTGGATAACTATAAAAAAAACTGGCTGTAATAAGAGCAGGAGCTCACTTCTTTGGGATTAGTAAATTCTGAAGTCTTAGGCCCATGTAGCTCAGGATTCTCCTTTCTTTCTTCATTATTAAGGTTTCTCTGTCCTCCCTATCTTCCTTTCCCCCTCCCCCACTTCTTCCCTGTGGCAAACGAAGCATCATTTGTTTTATTTCTTCTGACTAATTAAACCCCCTGACAGAAGGTGGTTGGATACTGTATGATCTGAGCCTTGCAAGAGAAATTTCCTTGGAGGAGAACGAGGGGGAAAAGCAAGGTTGGTTTAAAAAGGAATAGCGATGCCAAGAGAAAAACAGCAAGGCATTCTCAGGGTAAGAGAGAAATCAATCCTATGGGAGTTTCCCAGTATCACAGCTGAGGAGCAAACTGGTTGTCTACAAAAGACAGGCTAGGAACAGGGTCTCCATCTGCTTGGATGATGGTCCCAGATGGCCTGTCCCTCACCACCTCCCCATGTCTGCTGATGGGTGCCATACAGAAGCACTCTGAAACCCAGATGAAGCTGTGCCTGGTTGGAGCTGGAAAGAAAACCTTGGCCTGGGCCAAGCAGGAGCAAAGCAGGTCGTTATGAGTCGCAAGTCCTGCGATTCTGTCACCAAACATGACAAGGGAGGAGAGAAGCAATCAATGACATCAGCTGGGATGGAAATAATGAGTGCCACTGCCTGGGGCTGCTTTCTGTCCTACCACCTCATCACTCTGCCTAGCAGGGCAGAAGGATAGTCTTCCTTTTCTTTACAATTTCACTTTGCTTCCTTCTTCTTCTCTTCTATTTCCTTCTTTTCCTTTCTCCCTTATTTTTTTCTCTCCTTTGTCTGTTTTCTTCCCTTCCTTTGGCCATTTTCCATGACATATTCTGCCTTTTCTTCTTGCTCTTAATGCATCTCTCTGCCTCTCCCTCCATTACATTCTCTGCATTTCTCTCTTTCCTTCTCTTACTTTCTGCACAACACTGTGAAAAGCGACTTCACTTGAGTCGTGCTTGTTCCATTACCCTGCTCTGGCTCCAGGGTCAAAGAGGCTCCAATTAGAATGAAGTCAAAAATGGTATTTCTTAATGCCATGTAGTTTGCCTGAGACCTTACAAGCAAGCTGTTCTTTCTGCTTTTTCCATTCTTGATGCCAAGAAAGGCTGCACAAAGTCTGTATAGGTACAACATCATACTAATAAAGTCACCAAAAAAGTAAACCATTTATTTTGCTCCCTAATTAAACACAGACATACGAGTTTTGAATTTGGGGTGCTGGGCTTTGTTTGTTTTTAGAAATGTGTTTGCTATTCAGGATGGTTTCCTTGAGCTTGACTTCCTGCACATTTTAAATTAAAGACTCATTAAGTTAGAAAATTTCAAAAGTACTGGTTGCAAGGGGCATCTAGAGCTTTCTAATCCAATTTACTGCTTGGAGGAAGACTATCACTAACATTAGGTGAGGTTGGCCATGGTTTGTCTAGATGAGCCTTGGAAATTCTCAAAGATGGAGAGCTCCCATCCCTCCGGTGACCGTTCCAGGGCCACACCACTCTCCCAGCGACAGGGTTTTTCTCAAGGTCGCACATGAACCTCCCAAGCTACAGCTTGTGGCTCTTCCCCTTGTTAAATATCAGGCACAAGCGGGAGGAGTTTGGTTTTATAATTTTTGTAATTGCCCCTCTGACACCTCTACCTTGTGATTATATTGCCCCTTACATTCGCCTTTGCAAGACCAAGCAAATCCAGCTCCCTCTACCTCTCTCCTTACAGGTCATGAGCTCAAAGCAAAGAGACTCAGTCCACTCTTCTGACAAAGAACTGGACAAGGTGAGTGTGATTTACTCCAAGAATTGCTCAGGAAGCATTTTACTGTGCCACAGGCCTAAAGGCTTTTCACAGTTCTTGAGAAGTTTTTTAAGCCACATTGTATTGATTTTGTTGCTGGTTGGACAACTCTTGTCAAAGAAGAGAACTGGTTGTTAAAATTGCTGGAAAATAATGCTTTTACCAGTACTCCCAAAGGTGACCAGCTTTCTAAACAAAGGGGTGTATGTCAGTGCTGTAAGAAAACAACCAAGGAGGGTTGAATAATCAAGAGGTGAATGTGCTCTTGCCATCTGCTAAAAAAACCTTGAATTTTTTTTTTAAATCCCCATTTGGTTAGATTCTGGGTTTCTCACTCAGGCTCAGGCCCTTTGTATCTACACATATATACTGCAGTGGTATGGTAAAGCACCAGCCGTGTACTCTACCCTAGTACAACCACTTGACAAAAGGACAGCAGCCACCCCAAAGGGCAGCAATCCGCAGCGATATATGGTATCTTTTAGGGATTTTGCTAATGAGTGATGCTATGACACCTTCACTTGGGTGAGAAACAGGCTCTTGACACAACTTAGCTGACAAAGGTGCAGCTGATGTATATGTCCGCCTCTAGGGACTCTGCGCAGCCAAGAAGAGCAAAGCCTTGCACTTGCCCACAGAAGAAGCAGATGTGAGGCAGGCACACACAGGGAGCAGAGCCACTGAATAAGCCGGTGCTGTTTGTACCCCACCACTCTCCATCTTTCTTATAACACTTTATATATTGAAAGGCCACAATAAAGTCTCCCCAGAGCCTTCTCTTCTCTATCTTCTAACCTGAGGAGCACTTCGAGATCTCTGCATGAAGATAGCTTAGTGGCATCGTTAATCTCTTCACAACTTCTTTCTGGAACAACCCAACATCCTTCCCAGCCCATGTCATTGCAAGACAGGTCCAGAATATTACTACCTCGTTTTGCTTCCTTCGTATCATAACTACAGGCTTCTCATGTCAAAGCTAATAGTCACCCATTATCGGGAATGCATTTGTGGAGCTGAGGGCCCCTTTTATGTAATTTGGCCAGTCTAACAGGCAATTCCGTGTAATTACAGTACACAAAAATCACCCAGAGAGACATCTTAATGTGCTAGTATTTATTAACAATTGCTAACTCTTCACCCGGTATTGAGTCTGCTCTCAAGATACAACATGGCAATCTGCGTTTAGTAAACAACCTCGATGAAGCTCTCAGGGCAGAGGAGTGGTCGTGCAGCTGCTCTTTAATATGAACTGTCAGGAGAATTTCCTTCAGGCTGGTGGGGAATTACAGGAGTTAACAGTATGCATTATCTACCTGCCAGTCGTCAACACCACGGTCAGCTTGCTGCCACTCTTTGAACTACCAGACTGCACTCTCAGTGCCTCAATTTCCAGTCCTGATATCAAGGAGGTCTGGATCAGACTCATATTAGCTCTAAGGACCACTCTCGTCCTGCCCAGCCAGCTGTTACCAAACATTTTCACTAAACAGCCCACTGTCATTATTTAAAATACACTATGCTTTATTCCCTTCCTGCCCCTTTCCCATTGCACTTCTTCTGGCCAAGCCACTGAAATCACAGGTTAACAGGGCTCCGATGAGTAGCCGTGAGCCACTTTGCGTCCCTCTGCAAGCCACAGTTTGGGAACCAGCATGCCTACCAAGGGGACCGCAAGCGAGGAGAGTGGGGTCTATTCCCAGCTTGCCCACAGGTCAACTGTGTACGCGTGGCTCCAACATTTAAGCCAATCTTTTCAAAGTCCTCTCAGCTGATCTGCTTTTAGATTGCAAACACTGGCCTTAACTTCTCGGGGGCCTATTTTGACCCCCTGGAAATGGAAGAGAATAATACTGCTCTCCATCTCTCTTCCAAAGCTTAATACAGCTTAGATTTCTGATATGTGTAAATGCCTTAGGGGGTTCCTAGGGCTACGTCAAGACAATCAAGCACCAGCATCTTATTCTCTGCTCTGCAATATTAACATGGGGAGGTATGGAGGAGAGAAAGGAGAGCGCTTTTGGCTTAACTGTTTGTGAGCTGTCCAGATGGAGTGTCTGGTTTTTAAATCTTTGCTTTTCATGCATGTGGTAAGACCTGCTCTGCTTCAGCCTTTCCCTTTAAAGTAGGTTGAAGAGAAAATAGAATCATTTTCCACAGTAAAGCTTGTAATAAACATAATGGCCTATTCCTCTATGGGTACACGCTCTTTCCTTCTGAGACAACAGAAGCAGCAGTGAACTTTAATCAGATTGTGTAGTACCACTGTCACGGGCACTGCGGTAAGCAGCAAACCTCTACCTCTCTATGTCAGTCCTAGAAAATAAAATCATCCAGGACCCACTTCATTGCCCTGAGATGAAGTGCTATGGTATAGGTAATATTCATATAAACTCAGCGTTCAGAACAGAAAGGTCTTGTCCATACCGCCTAGCGGAACATTCATGGGCCATGACATCCCCTAGACCACAGCTGGACATTGCTAGTTGGCACAAGCCAAGACACAGCCGAGGAGCATTATAACAATTAAACAGTGGGGAAAATTACAGGACAGTGCTAGAGCCTTTGCCACAGAATTTATTATTAATAATATTATTATTATTACTACTATTACTAGCATTATTTTATGGTATGGACATATGCTCTAACTACATTAAAAATGAGCCTTCTTTACTGCTCCTTTCTGCTTGTGATGGTCCCTTCCCTGTACTACACAAAGGGAAATCAGTTCAAAGCCCACAACTGATTTGCAGGCTGGACCTCGCATTACCCATCTTGCCCTGGTTTCACAAGTGTGCCGTCATCTCTAGTAACTTCACAGCAGCAGTGCTGAGCACCTTGCAGGGAAATGTGGTGAGATTTACACACAGTTAAAATAAAATAACTCCATGGCAGACTGGGAATGGAAAATGAGGGTGGAATCCAGACTGTGTTTATCCTGATTTAAGCTGTGTTTTGGTTCCATGCCAGGTGACAGCATTTCACCAAATTATTCCAAAACAGCCCGCTGTTTGTTTTACTTTATCAATGTCGTGCTGATGAGTGATGCCAGACCGACAGCTCTCCCCACAGCATGGGCAACGCTTGCCTCCCCCGTGCGCGCACATCCTGCCCTTGGGAGAGACACGACTGAGGAGTGGAGGAACATCTGAGGCCATGGTGTCTGGAGGAAGACTTCTGCCAAAGATGCTCATATCACCCTGCTACCTACCACCATGGAGAACAAACGCCTGTCTTCCCTTTCCCCTTCTAACATCCTTGCCCGTTGAAGACCAGTCCTTAGGAAAAAGCTTCATCCAAAGCACAAGCCGTGAACACTTGTGCAAAGACTGCACAAGCCATCCCTAAAACATCTCTTTAAACCCTGCCTTCATTCAGTCCCTTCGCAGATGTGATTCCTCTCCTGCAGGACCCAGGCAGAGCTTCTCATCTTTTACTGTTCAACCAGAGAAGATCCCTGCACTGGCAATGAATTCTGACCCGAACTATGGTTGAATCAACAGCCTTTAAGTAGAAGATGTCTCCAGCTCCTTATCAGTCCTCAGAGGCTTTCAGGGGCTCACTGGCTAGAGCTCACCTCTGAAGAGGAGAGATGATAATGAAGATGAAAGATGAAAAGGAGATGATCTGCACACTCTTATGATGATAACGGCAGCTTTATTCCCATTGCAATCTGAAGACCCCATGGGATCCAGCATGTATCCGCCCACCAAGTGCAATACACAGCTGGTTACTGGGGAGTTACCGGTGCTAATTCCCTCTACATGCAACAGTGATCTCAAAGCGGCGCTCAGGGAATCAGCTTCTGGCCCCGATGCCCATCTCATTCACAGCTGAGTGACTGGGAAGTAAAATTCTAACAGCCCCTGGATTTGAAACTGTACCGAGTTGATACAAACAAGATCAAAACCAGCCCCAGTAGTAGGATATTCCCCATCTGGGGAATGGATGACATGATTGCCATATTTAAAAGAGCAAAAAAGAACAATTAGTCATGAAAAATGAAAGCGTTGTCTTGCTTGTGGGAAAACAACAGAGTCATTTTGCTTTCACAGCAATATTGAATATATTCTGTATATCCTTTTGGTTAGTAGGGCAGGCAGCTAGTGAGCACTCGAGCTGCAGACTTAGTTTTGACTGACCGTTATCATGCGCAACATCATCCCAGTTTCCTGATTAGACAGTCCTAACATTCAGAGAGAATTTTCAAGCTCAAACATTCAAAATTACAAGTCTGACATTTGTTTCCCATGCACATTGCCCATTTTTGCTTAAAGATTGCCATTACTGCCAAAATCTTGCCAGTAGATTTGTCCACTCAGCTATTCATAGATAGCAAAAATATGAAAGGCACAAGCCTTTCAGAAACTGGTTCAATTTTGGTTTAAATGAGTAGACATTTGCTGTAAAAAAAAAAAAAAAATAATGACTTAATTTCCATGTCTCGCTTCATGGCAATTCAAGGGCAACCTTAGCCTTTAGGCAGGGCACAACAGGGCTCAGTGGTGAAGCAGCTTGCCAAAATTACCTAAAAAGGGCTTTTCCAGGCCAAAGTGCTATGGAGACAGGTGCACAATGATATAAGACAGACAAGCAACGCTCAACAGTTCGATTGACTCTTCAAACACAACATGCTTAGTCCTTGAAGTGCTTTGAAAAGGAAGATAATCTCATTTAGCACTAATGTGTTGACTCCCACCCCTGATGAGCCCATGAAACCCAGCCTCCAGCACCCACTTGTTACCATTTTCAAACGAGCACCTTTGTAATGTCTCCCACACCGTCCTCTGCCTCAGGAGAAGCTCCCCAAAAAACACCTAGAAAGCTACCCAGTGCTCTTGCTTTAAACCTCCTCTGTAAAACCCTGCTTGGTGCAATGCCTACAAAACAATCCTGACAACGGCAGATGTGCCACGACTTACTGCGGATCGCGATGACTAATGCCCTGGCACCGTTTATATGTGCCCCCACGCCCGCCTGTATTGAAGCATCCTTGTATTTTAGCTGGAAATTTCAGCTGTATTTCACCTATTTTGGGTCGGGGTGGCTCTGTGGCTCGTTCAGCACTGAGCAGGTTGCTGAAGTCGTGCTCCATAGCTAAGCCTCCCAGGTGACGTGGTGTTCCAAATAACGCATGATAAATATAAGATAACGGTGGATCACCAGCTACAGCTGGATACGGAAAGCAGGCAAGGTGGCCTCTCCGATTGTGGACAGACCCTGTGATTTTTCGAAATACATGCCCTAACCCACCAGCACTTCCCCACCTGCCTCCATCCCGCTCCTCCACCTCCCAGCAGCGTGCCACATCTCTGCCACTTTTCTCTCTTTTACATAGCAAGAAGCAGCCACAAAGGTGATCTTGGTTTACAGGCAGAATTACAGGCCAGAGGGGGGCAAAAGACCTGACAAGCTCAGCTCACCCATTCACCTGCCTCAAAGCCATCTAAACCACCCCAGCCTGCCCAAGAAAACCTTCGCTGACGGAGGTTAGGCTCTCGGTGCTTGACTATCGCTGCAGCCAGGTTTTCCCGTGTGCCTAAATTAAATCTCTCTCACTGCAGTTTGAGCCCAGTCCCCAGCAGACACAGAAAGCAGATTACTCCCTTTCCACAGCTACCTTCTGCCCATTTGAAGATTATTATCCTCTTTTGCCTCGGTCTTTTCTCCTTGAGAAAAGAGTCAAACCGCCTCACAGAGCTCACCTCCGCTCACCGTCAGCGTGGAGGTACCACACCAAACGTCTCTGACACATCATCCTCTCCCATGCACATACTCACACACTCCCACACTCACGTACCGTAGCAGACATCCTGCTTGAACACAGAGCCGAGCATCCCGGAGAGGTACCGCTCACCCGCTGCATTCACATTTCTGGCCCTCGATGGCTCAAATCTGCACGCACTGAGTCTGAGAGCTGCTTTCCGAGCTCTTAGGAAAGGGGAAAGTGGGAATGGGGAAGACCCTGGTGTCCTGGCTTAAATCCACACCTCCTTTAACAGAGCAGTAAGCTGCGGCTGGGTAATAGGGCAGCTGTCACACTTGCTAAGCTGCCTTCATGGCCACAAGCCATTAAGTGCTGCAGCTCAAAATAAGCCCCAAACCCCTCAGGAATGCCTGGACGCGCAGTATCCCAGATGCACGCGGTGAGTCTTTAATTTCAGATGAAGACAAGGGACTAACCTCAGCCCTGGTCTGCTCCTGGGGTCACTTGGTTAATGCCAGTGCTGCTCTTGCCTTTACACCAAAGGGTGAATTTGGCTCGGTATTACTCACGCTGAAGCACTGAATCCCACAACGGTTTTACGCTCCCAGCCACTTGATCGTGTTCGTCTCCCACATCCCCTTCAGATGAAGAGATACAGGGTGATGCAGCATTTGCCTGCAGAAGAGTCACTGCCAGGGCTGTGCGGAGCTCACTGGCTTCGGCTCGCGGGGGAAGAGCTGCAGACCCACGCTGCTGCAATCCCACCACCTGGAGTTTTGTCGTGAGTTAAAGACCCGAGCGAATCCACAAGCACAGAGCAGAAACTAAGCGGAGGAAAGCTGTCAGCTGTGAATCTCTACTGAACTACCCGCTGGATCGACAGACAGCTGAATCTGCAGACAACCGCGAAGGAGGTGGGATGCTGGATGACTGCTTATTATGCTGAGCCAAACCCTCCTATTATTACCTTGTGTGCTACCTGTCTTCTTTTAATATATTCAAGTGTTGTCTCTCCTAGAAGCACAGAACTGAAAGGGATTTCCTATCACCCTCATCTCTGATTCCTTTCCTATATACGTTCAAACACCAATCACTTATTTGCTGATGGGATCCCTTCTTAGATATCTGCATACAGCATATAGCAATGGCAATCTTCATTCGCATCTCCCACCAAAATAACAAACCCAGGGTTCCTTTGCTCCCTGGCGCCTGGAGCACATCACAAGCTTTATCAGTAATCCCCTTCCTCTAAAAACCCAACGTAAATCATCTGGGTTGGGTCATCAACCCAATGTTGATTCCGGGTCCTCTCCAAACTCAAATGAGATTTAGCCCAAATTCACTCTGCAATGCATACTGACAGACTTCAGGTCAGTGATGACAAAGCAAACGTTGAAAAGCAGGTGAGTTCCAGCAAAGGGACAAAGTAGGATCACAATTCAGCCCCCTCTGTTAAGAGGCCACATTGAAAAATAATGCAATACTTTTAAGACAGAGATGGATTGGCCCATTTGGCCATCTAAGGGCATCACACGTCCTCTCTCCTTCGTAATCGTATTATTAGAGAGAGTGGGAGGGGAAAACTGTCTGCCCAGCTGTTTTGTACTCTATCTTCTCCACGCTATCAACGCCTGCTGAAACTCAGGGGGACTATACTGGGTTTAGTGAAAAAGAGCATCCCTGCTGAGCAAATGAAAGACAAGCTTGTGATTTGCAAGCTTGTGATGTGGCAGCCTACGGGCTGCCATAGACCTTAGGGAAAGGTACCCCTGAGACAACACAGCAGCTGCTCCTGCTGTGGAGCAGGAGATGGGTGAACCCCAGAAATCCCCAGCAGCACTTACACCATAACCTTCCCCAATCTCAGCACAAAGCTCTCCTGAGATGGGCAGGAGTCCAGCTGGAAGTGTCCCTTCGTCAATCCCACTTTGGCCTCTCCATATCCAGGGAGAGTCCAGCGGTAAGAGAACAAATCCCCAGGAAATTTTAGGAAACATTTCCAGTTCAAGGGCTCCACAGCAAAAGGCACAATCAGCTCCTGAGAGACACTCTACGCGCAGCAGCATCCCGGAGAGGACAGGGTGATTGCAGGAAGAGGTGCCAACGGCTCAAACACGGGAGGCTTGCAGAGGATTTGGACCTCAAAAGCCCAAGTGTTTGCAGCTCAGCAATGTTTGCCCTGGCATGGCTCTTGCTAACCGAGCAAACGGAGGCTCCTAATGCTCTGTCAGGGAAATGACAGCACTTGGTGCTTTCTGTAGCACCCTTCAGGCTTGGGGCACCGTGCAAATATGGATGCACACAGCCTGGGATGTCACCTGCAAGGGAGCTGCAGCTGGAGAAACGGAAGCAGAAAACAATGAAATGATTAGCCCAAGGTCACGATTTCACTTACAGGCACAGAAACAGCTCTCAGTCCTGTAGCTTAGCCAATACACCCAGATACACCAGCCTAATAAACCCTTCCCTAGACTCCCTGTACAAACTGGCAGTATTTTGGTGCCTGAAGACTTCAAGCTGGGCAGAACTGAAAGCTTCCCTTCAACAGAAGAGTCCAACTTTTGAATCGAAGAGTTAATATTGCAGGAGAAGCAGCATCATTGCTAACGAAACCTGAAAACTGTTGTAAACATGAGAACTGGCTGTTCTCAAGGTATGCAAAGGGCTTTGTTCTTATCCAGACTCCAAATCTCACGTGATAAATGATGGTGCAATATAAATGTTAAAATGTTCATCTCCAAATAAAGTGCTCTGGTCTTATCTAAGTGAAACACCGCTATAATTTTCCATCAAAATATTGTCAGAACTGCTACACCCTTACAAAATATTTTAATTCATTAGCATCAACATTTTTCCAGGGGAAAAGTGATCTACTCCCTGTGCAAGTGAGGCCCTATGGAGTTTTAGGACGTTAAAATAACCCACCTTGTGTCTGCGCACTCTCCCTGAAGTACACAGACTTCCCATGGCACAGGACAATCTTTTCAGAGGGAAGATCTTCAAGGTACAGCAAGATCACCCCAGACCTGCGTGTTGATTCCCTTCCCACAGCCTGCTCAGCCAAGATGTTCACTGAAAGTCTACTCCCCCATGCTTCGTTATTTCCCCAGGGTAAAAAGGATTTCTTCTCCTCTGCTTCTTACACAACGTTGGGATGTTTTCAGGGAAAGAAAGTAAATGTTGGGAGTTGAGAGGGGAGCTCAGAAGCTGTTGTCCCTTTGGGTAGGAAGGTCACCACGAAAGGTGTCTTGCATTCATGCAAACTGGAGATAACAGTGAACAAAGCTTTTTGCAACACCCTGGGATATCATAGGGTCAGGGCTGCTCACTGCATATGCTCACCTGCCTTGCCAGCATGCTTCTAAATCAGCTCTGTAGTTTGGTCTGCTATGGTACACCCCACAAAAATACACCGGTGCTGTACAACCCTTCCACTGTCTCTGTCTGGTTGAAATAGCAGGGTCCAAGGGAAATCGGACCCAGAGAAAGGGTTAAATTTGAACTCCAGCTTTTGAGCTGGATCTGAACAGCTCCATCACGGTTTAGGGATATTTGTCTCCAAAACCGATTCAAAACACAGCACTTTCAGCTCCTAGCTTCCTTGAAATCAAGGAAAACTGCTTCCTTTCCCCACCGCGTGAACAACTCTCAGGGCCCAGCCCGGGAAAACTCTGTCCTTGGCAAGTCCGAATTGGCTGCCTGAGCAGTAACACTCATCCCCCTCAAGACTTTCCTGGTCCTTTTTCACTGCAAAGAAGCTGTGCCCATACCAGGGTTACAAATATTTCAAACTGCCGGGGCCAAAGACTCCAGAAGGGAGATTTATAGCAATAAATAATATTAATGACACAGGCGGACAGAGCTTCTTGTCCTGAGAGCTCCAAAGGCACATGAAAAACTGCACTATAAATGTCACCACCACAGACACCAACGATGACGAGATGCCACCTCTGGGGAAGGGAGGCAGCATGGGCTTGCTCAGAACGACAGTCAGGAAACCGAGGGTAGTACCATGAGGATGTGGGTGAACAGCGTTCCATGGCATCAACAAACCCAGGGCTTTGCTTAATGGAGGGACTCGGGAGGTAGCCAGGGTCCAGCTTTCCTCCCAGCATGGCCAAAGGACTCATCCTGATGCTCATGAGTTGACTCCAGGCTGGGAACAAATGAGTTGTAAAAATGTAACACAACCAGCAGCCAGCAGAGTTGGAAAGAGGATGAAGGAAGCAATTTTAGGCCTAAACCCCAAAGGACCAGCTGAGAGGTTAGTTGCAGATATAATAAAACATGCCTGGGGAAAGCAAGCTGCCTCTTCCTGCAGCCAAGCCCACTCTCAGATGCGAAAATACTTGCACTGATGATAAAGAGCTTACACCACCTCCGTGTTATCCAGATAACACCCCAAACACCTAGAGCTAAGGGGGTAGCAGTATCTGGCCACTTCAAATTAACCACTTTTTTTCCTAGCTGCTTAGTTAAATAATACTAAGCACTGTGTGAACAGAAAGACTTAGTCCTCCATTAGAGAAACTTCTGCATTAGCCAAGCCAAAGAATCCTTTCTCTCTTCCCACGCTGCCCGGTCCTCTGCCCACTTCCAGAAGAAGGATCAGCAGAGGACCTTCACCAGCAGCTCAGCTGCGCACCTGGGCCACCTTCATTTCAGTCTTTGCCTTAGAAGTATTCTTGCAGCAGAAATCACAATTTATCTTCTCCGACCATGCAGCCTCCCTAAACTTTGTCAGCACTGGGTTGTTTGCAACGACAGCACGGAGTCCTTCCCGCATGGGACAAGGCTCACCCATCAATCATCCTAGTGGTCATCACAACCTCTGGAGCCAGACACTTAAGCTGCTGTAGCTTGGGCTGAAGGGTGAAGCCTTGCTGCTGGCAGGACACAGCCCTGCAGGCTCATAGGCCAGGTACGGAGCAGCAGGGTACAGAGCTGCAGGAGATGGGTCCTGGCTGGCTCACCTGAGCTCAGCCTGGACACCTCAAGAAGGCTGGATACCACTCTCGGAGAGCACTAGCTCAGCAGACTACCTCCCTGCCCGCTTAGTTTCATGCACATCCCAGCCTGCCCGGTGGGAAGACAGGGAAACAACAACCCATGGAAGAAGATGGGTGCAGGGATGCCAGCATCAACACAACCAGCTCCTTCCAGGCCACTTCCAAGAGGGAACCCAGTCCCGGTCCTACCTCTGAGCATCCTTCAACCAGCACATCTCTGCCGAGACCAAAAGCTCGGTGCCTCTCTCAAAAGGACCCTGCGAGTGGCTCTACCCAACGCCCCAACGCCCATTTCACAACGTTGTAGTGGCTGGGCCTGCACGGGGCCCGGGCAAACACAACCAATGCTGTGTCTTTAAAACCACTTCAGTGCAGATGTTGTTTCCATGGTAACTAGTGGACCAAATACATTAGTGTTTCTAATAATAAACCAAACCTTCATCTTGGAAAATGTGATCCCCCCCCTCCCCTTTACCACCATCACCCTTCCTTTCTTCCTTTCCCCTCCCCTTTCGCTGAATTAAGCCAGCATTTAACAAGCGAGGCATAATTAGTAAATAATTGCAAGGGCCCAGTAACTCCCAGTGCCCAGGCAGATGGAGAAGCGCTAGGTGGAGGGGGGGCACTTTGCTCTATGAACCTGGGAACTGTCCAAAAAGGGATAAACTACTTAAAAAAAAAAAAAAAAAAAAAAAAAAGCACAAGGTGAAAGAGAGGAGACTGCGAAGCCCCTTTTGACCACCCTGGTGTCGCCTTTGGTGCCCTGGCATCTCTCTGACTCAGGGTGCAGCCACCCGGCGATAATTTCTAGGAAACTCGCACTTTTTTTTCCGGAGGTTCCATCCCAGACGCGGCACCGGCAGCTTCATGTCACCGACAGCGGCCAAAACTTCGCAACTCCTCCACTTCCACGGTCCCCTATTCCGGAGTGGGGAACTCACCCCTCTACACCCCCCCCAAAAAAAGAAGCGTGGGATGGCGAGGAGGACCCCGAGGCAGGGAGGGGGACAGGAGAGAGTTTCAGAGCCACGGCGGGGAGGGGGGCGGCGCGGGGCGATCCCCCC